>PJEM01009554.1:0-70445 GCA_004023845.1 Helogale parvula
GAGACTGGTTGTTTGTAGAGAAACGGCTTTGGGGAGAAAGTTTAAAGGCAAAGGAAAGTTGCCAAAGGTTCCTGTAGGGAAATCATTGAAAAGAAATTTTATGTGTAAGGTTAAGATAAATAGAATATTATAGGCATATTGGTATAAGATTGAAATTCTGCTTTTCTCTCTCAAAAGACACGTTTTTCTGGACCTTTGGACTGCTCTTGTTAAGACTGTAAGACATGTAAATGAAGGGTTTAAACATGGGAAATTATAGTTTTGTAACTCTTGTTGGAAATATTGTTGGTCCTTTAATGTTTGCTTATCCAGATTAAGAAACTTTTTCTTAAGATATCTATGATGTTATAAAGTATTTGTTTGTCTAGAGCATTTATCTTTTCTCTCTACTTACACCATCTGAAATTCGAAAAAAAAAACACCCAAAACCATGGCCGTAACCGCTGTCTGGCTGGATAAGGAGTGAGGAATGGATTGAGATGCCCTGCACACCTGAGTCCTATCTCTGTTAAGATAATTTGGTTTTCTAAGTTAACTAACATTAGATGCTTAATTCCTTCGTTGGACTGTTAGTATAGACGGGACGCAGCATTTCTCCCTTGGGCTGGAGCTCAGCCTGTAGAGTGCGGCCCCTTCGTTAACGGGAGGCCTTCCTTCCCCCAGAGGACCTGAAGAGGCAGAACGCCGTGCTGCAGGCGGCGCAGGATGACCTGGGGCAGCTCCGGACGCAGCTGTGGGAAGCGCAGGCAGAGATGGAGAACATCAAGGCCATCGCCACGGTCTCCGAGAACACCAAGCAGGAGGCCATCGACGAGGTGAAGAGACAGTGGAGGGAGGAGGTCGATTCGCTCCAGGCTGTTATGAAAGGTGAGGAAGGAGAGAGCCCTCCGTCTGCTTTGTCGTTTCCCCACGTCCCCTGAGGCTGGCGATGGATGTTTTCCGCGGGTGTTTAACTGTGTCCTGAGTTCTCTTTGTGGCCTCATGTGTTCCCGCGTGACCCTGAGGACAGCAGGGGCGCCAGTGGCGCCGTGACAGGTGTGTCCTCCGTCCTCGGCAGGGAGTTCTCTGCAGGAGCCAGGCTCTGCGTGGGAGCGGGGCGTGCACCGAGCGGAGAACTTCCACACGAGGCCTCCGGGCCCCGCTTCCCTTTGCAGGTTCCAGCAGATCACCGCCCACCTGGTCCGCGTGGCCGGTTTCATGGCGTCAGCGAGGACCTGGTTTTTGCTGGGTCTCTTCGTGGTGGTCTCTGCGGCCGAGTGGCTTTATGGGCCGCGACCCTCGCACCAGAGGAAGAGCAGCCGTCTCCCGTCTGTCTGCTGTCCGCACTAGCGCTCGGTCATGGCCTGCGTTTCTCACATGACAGTGACCCAAAGCAAGCCACTCCTGAATCTTTGGGTTCCTGAAGTCAGTTCAGTTACCGTCATGGATGTGAACTAGTGACGACTTCCTCCCGTGTCCTCTCGTGTCCTCTCCCTTGGTGCTCCCCGAGAGACGGCAGGGCCACAGCCCACGGCCAGCTTGCTGGCTGTCACCCACGGTGGGGGCCCCACGAAGTCACTGGGGTCCTGGGCTCCTTTGGTCCTTCTCCAGCCGTAGTGTGCGGTTTCCCCTCGTTCTCCTTGTGGCTGAACACGAGGAGCGCGGCCCTCCTCCCGCGCGCCCCCGAGCAGTCCCGGCGGTGCCCCCACGGCCACTGCGGTGTGTGGCTGCCCACAGCTACGCAGGCAACTGGAAAAGCTCGTTCGTAAAGTGGGCCACAGACTTCCTGAACGGAACTGGGGCGGCGTTACTAAGGAAGGAGGGCTGGAAGTTCATGGGCGTGGGGGTTTATCCCGTGATGTGTTAAGATCATACTAAAGAGAAAGTCATTTAATAAGGAGCTTACAGAATTTGTCTCAATTGAGAAAGCTGAGTTACAGCAAAATATCTCCGAAGCGCATCCCTTCTCTCTCGCGCTCGGGTGGTTGGCTGAGGGGACAGTCCCATGTGCCTCGGGAGCCGCAGTGTTGTGTGTGGGAGCCGAGGTCCGGCTGGGCCGGCCTCTGTCGGGCGCCAGCTCTGCGGCTCCCCGGCTGTGGACGCTCACCGGCCAGAGTGATTGACTTTCCCTAGGTTTTCTCCATCCGCGAGACCCAGGCCCGGGGTGAAGGGCAGACATGGGTCACGGCCCGTACGGAGCTTCTGCACGTGATAAGAAGCAGAAATCTTGTCTGAGGTTTAGCTTAGTTTTTTTTTTTTTTTTAATGAATTAGAAGATTTCCAGAAGCCAGGCATAAGCTCTTTATGTGGCCCCTTTCGAACTCTGAGTGTGCCAGCACTGTCCCTCCGGGCGCTCAGGCCTGCCGTCTGTGCTGTTCCGCAGAGACGGTCCGCGACTACGAGCGCCAGTTCCACCTGCGGCTGGAGCAGGAGCGGGCCCAGTGGGCGCAGTACCGCGAGTCCGCCGAGCGGGAGATCGCCGACCTGCGGAGACGGCTGTCGGAGGGCCAGGAGGAGGAGAATTTAGAAAACGAGATGAAAAAGGTATGAAGGAACAGCCTCACCTGTAGAAATAATTTAAATCCAAACGCAGGAGGCCTCCACCCGGGTTACCGTGGCCAGAGGCGGACTTTCCTGTGCTCTGTTTGCGGGGCTATTTGGACGCACACCTACAGGAAGTGCTAGACAGCCCGAGTCCCCGACCCCGGAGGTGTGCGGGGCTAATCCCCTCCGCTCTTCACATCCTGAACCGAATGCCTCGTGACCTCCCTGTTCACGCGGCAGCCTGGCCGCCTGCCACCGCTCCGCCGGTCACTGTGTCCTGCTCTGCCCCGTCCTTTTCTCTGGCACACACCCCGCCCACCTGTTACGGTGCCTTCCCTTCCTCACGGGGGCGTGAGCGCCGCGAGCCAGGACCCTTGTTCACTCATGCGTCCTGCAGGCCATGGGCTCACACGTGTTTCCCGAAGGGGTGCGGTCGCCGGGTGATGGATGCGCCGCGTCCTGGCGCGGACCCTGTCCCGTAGGACGCCTGAACAAGCGCGGCCAAGAGAAGGGGCGCAGTTTAGCGTCAGTGAGAACGTTGAGAAAGCCCTTGGTCCCTACAAAGACTGCTTCTGTGTATTTAGAAGGCGATTTCATTTTTATAATAACATAAAAATCATCTGAGAACCTAGTACCCAGAATAGAAGCTTTAAACACAGAATCGTTTTTTCCATTCCGTTTTATCCCAGGAGAAGACTGTATTTCAGCCTCTTCGTGCGACTCCGTCTTCCTCACCTCTGGCGTCGCTGGGCCATCTGACAGACCTGTCCACTCCCCCCCCCCCCCCCCCCCCCCCCCCCCCCCCCCCGGGTAGTTCCAGACAGTTGTGTTGACGCTGCCGCTGGAAACCCCATTCCAGGCCCGAGCAGGAGAGCCTTGTTCCCAGTCCTCTAAATGTTCACATTTATGATTTTCACAGTCTGCCACTTTCTGTCACTTTTAAAATGTATTTTTATTTTTAAAATAAACTTGGGGTGCCTGGGTGGCTCAGTCACTTAAGTGTCCGGATTTTGATTTGGGCTCAGGTCATGGTCTCCTGACTCCCACGGGCCCCCCCGAGCCCGTGTTGGACCCCATACTGACACTGTGGAACCTGCTTGGCACTCTCTCCCTCCCTCCCTCTCCACACCCAGTTTGCTGTCTTACTAGTGTCTTATGTTAGTGTGGTTCTGTCACAACTAGTAGCCGGTGTTGATGATCATTAACTGAAGTGTTGGCTTTATTCATATTCCAGTCGTTTTTACCTGATGCCCTGTTTGGCCACCCGAAGGCCTCACGCACGGCACCACGCTCTCTCCTTAGGCGCCTCTTGGCCCGGTTTTCCATGTTGTTGTTTTGCAGAATAAAAAGGTGGAACAAGAAATAATAAACCTAATAAAATGCAACACCTAGGCATAAAAACAATTCTAAGGAAACTCATAGAAGGCAATTTCCTTATTTCATTGTTTATCAAAAATGAAAATATAAATACCGTCGTCGATACAGAATTCTTTTTTTTTTTAAATAATTTTTCTAAATTTATTTTTGAGAGACAGAGACAGTGCAAGCAGGGGAGGGTCAGAGAGAGAGGGAGACACAGAATCCAGAGACAGGCCTAGGCTTTGAGCTAGCTGTCAGCACAGAGCTCGATGCGGGGCTAGAACCCACGAACTGTGAGATCATGAATTGAGCCAAAGTCGGACGCTTAACTGACTGAGCCCCCCAGGTGCCCCGATACAGAATTCTTTTTTTTTTTTTTTTTCTTTTTTGAGAGACAGAGAGAGACAGTGCGAGCAGGGGAGGGTCAGAGCGAGAGGAAGATACAGAATCTGAAGTAGGCTCCAGGCTCTGAGCTAGCTGTCAGCACAGAGCCTGATACGGGGCTCGAACCCACGAACCGCAAGATCATGACCTAAGCCGAAGCTGGACGCTTAACCGACTGAGCCCCCCAGGCGCCCCCCGATACAGAATTCTTGAAAGCTGTTTCTCTGGAAGTTGAAACACATAAGGATGCTAGCCTTTACATCTTCTGCTCAGTAGGACACTGAAGGTATGGCCTTGGCAATAGAGCGATAGAAAAGAAGTCCAGGGTCAACTCTTAATCCATAAAATCATTACATGTGGATGACATTCTTTTTTTGTTATTGTTATTTTTTAATTTTTAAAATTTTATTTCTAGTACAATTAGCATATAGTGCTCAGTTTCCGGTGTACAGTACAGCGATCCAACACTTCAAAATCCGGACACTTAAGAGACACATGCACTCCTTAATAAATTTTCCTTCTTTTTTGTTTTTGTATTTTCCTTTCTTGAGAGAGCGTGAGTGCAGATGTATTGGGGGAGGGGCAAAGGGAGAGAGAGAATCTAAAGCAGGCTCCGTGCCCAGTGTGGGGCCGAATGCAGGGCTCGAATCCATGGCCGTGAGAGTCGTGACCTGAGCCGAAATCAAGAGTCAGATGCTCAACCGACTGAGCCACCCAGGTGCCCCCAAGTTTCTGGGTGGTTAATGACCATTCTGTCTTTCAAAAAAATCATCTTTATAAGTTTTGTTTATAATGATATGCAGCACTTAATTGTGGGGTCATTATTGCATCATTAAATAACTCAATCTGTGTAAATTCTTTGCTTCTTCCTTCCTTTCCCCCTGCTGATTTTCATCAGCTCAGCAGATCTGTGAGTATCCCAAGTTAGCCTAGACAGAAGATATTTTAAGCTCCTGCGTCTTTTCCAAACAGTACTTAGTTAAAAATAAAATAAGTGATTAAATGACTTTTTAAGGACTGGAAAACAAAGTGAATCCCTCTTTTCTGAGAGAGATGTGTTTTGGGGAAAAGCCCCGCTCGTATTTGGGCATACGTGATATTTTCCCTGTCATGAACAGTCGAGGATGAATTTGAGCACTTTTAGCAGAGAAAAGGTCAAGTTTCATTTTCACTAGAAAGGAAAAAGCTAACTTTTGATGTCTGCCTTTGTTTCTCTGTACACACGCACACACACACACAGCCACACACACACGTGCGCACACACAGAACACACACATGTGTCATGTACACACTGTATGTACAGTAGTTTCTCACCAGCTACTAACTTGTGGGTGTTATTTTCTTTTAATTCACGTTTTGAGAATGAAGAACAGAAGATAGCAAGGCGGCTTTAGGGGTCGTTCTTTGGGTTTGCTCATTTAGATATCAAAAGGAAAATAACATTTAAATTACACTTTTAAAATAACTAAGATGGGGCGCCTGGCTGGCTCAGTCAGTTAAGCATCTGACATTAGCTCAGGTCATGATCTCACGGTTCACGAGTTCAAGGCCCGTGTGGGGCTCTGTGCGGACAGCTCAGAGCCTGGAGCTGCTTCCGATTCTGTGTCTCCTCTCTCTGCCCCTCCTCCACTCATGCTCTCTCAAAAAATGACTGAATGTTAAAAAATTTTTTTAAATGAAGTAAGATGGAAGCTTTTTAATAACAACATAATTTTGTAACATTTTAGAAAATATATTAAATTTTTTATGTTTATAAATCAGTACTTTCATCCAGTCATTTCATAAGAAATTATGGCTTCATAAATTTAGTAACTAGAACTGTAAAAATTAAAGTGTTAATGTGTATCTCTTTTTATATATAGGGTATTTTCCAATTTAATGAGTTGATTTAAAAAGTCCGATTTGTCATAGTGAATCCATTTTCCTCCCCAGTCCCCGTTTCCAAGGGGGAACATCTGGGAAAACTGTGATGACGACTTGACTTCAGAGTCGTCCGGCGCCTCAGTCTAGTGAGCGCCGGCCCAGCACCTGGGGGGCTTCCTTGCGCTCCGTCCACCGACGTGGGAGGCAGTTTCTCAGTTGTAGCATTTATTTCTTCTTAACCGTAGGCCCAGGAGGATGCCGAGAAGCTGCGGTCTGTTGTGATGCCCATGGAGAAGGAGATCGCGGCTCTGAAAGAGAAGCTGACGGAGGCTGAAGACAAGGTTAAAGAGCTGGAAGCCTCAAAGGTGGTGAGATGTTGTGGCCCCTTCCTCGCTCCCGGCCCCCGGCCTCACGCCGTGAGCCAAGTTAGAGTCACGGGGGAGCAAGCCTTGGAATTCAGATGGGGCCTCCAGAGAATCTTGGTTTCTTTAAGATACGAAAGGAAAAAAACGCTTGGCGATGGTCTTGTCCGTATGGACAGTCTAGTCCCGGCGGCGAGCTCGCTCCTGCTGCTCTGTTCCAGCGTCACTGTTCATCTTCTTGTCAGAACGAGCGCTGGCCTCGTCTGTTTTCTTGTTGAGGGAGATGAGCTTTCCCGCTGACCTCACTCCCTGATGCTGGTCCCAGAGTTGGTGCCTGAAAGATGACGTAGTTGGAGTGTGGCTGCGTTTGCTGGCCGTAGAGACACAGCAGAGGGAATAGAGAGAGAATGCCGCTAATTTTAGCAGTTAATTAAAAGTAGGAAAAAAAGAAAAAAAATTTAAGAAGTCCGTAAAGAAAAGCACAGCATAGGAATGTGGAAAGGGGAGTGTGTCCATGATCTTAATAAGGAATAAGTAAGCTGATGATCACCTACTGAAAGAGATGGGATTTTAGAAAATCTAAATTTATATTGCTGATAATAGATGTACGTAAAATAAAACTATGAGACAAAAAAATGGGATACTTAAAGATATGCCATATAAATTCTTCTTTTAAAATGTTTTATTTATTTTTGAGACAGCATGAAAGGGGGAGGGGCAGAGAGACAGGGAGACACAGAATCGGAAGCAGGCTCCAGGCCCTGAGCTGTTAGCACAGAGCCCGATGTGGGGCTCGAACCCACAAACATGGGATCGTGACCTGAGCCGAAGTCGGAGGCTTAAGCGACTGAGCCACCCAGGCGCCCCAAGATATGCCATATAAATTCTAACCAAAGGAAAGTTGATACAGTGGTTGTGATATGAAACATTTAGGATGTAAAGGAAGAAGGAACAGAGGGACCGCATCCATCAGTAGGCAGGGCTGAATGCAGGACCGCACGCACCCTGCGTATCTTGAAATACGTGAACTAAGGGACAATTAAGGGGAAACTAACACTCACAGGCACAGTAGGAGCTTGAAACTAACGTGTAGCAAGTGACGACGTCAGCAGAAATGATACTAGTAGGGGGACGGGGTTTGAATAGCCAGATGAGCGATGTGGGTGTGGTGGGCACAGAGTCCTGTGGGCAGGACAGAGGCGCTGTGTCTCGTGCCGTCATCGAGCGCAGGGCTGAGGGGCTCAGCGCTCGTCGGGGGGGGGGGCGCTTTGGCAAGTGAGTCTTAACAGTGCTCTGGTTTTCTCAACTGTAAGACGGAGCTGCTGCTGCTAGCAGGGTCGCGTAGAACACTTAGTGCATGGGACCAGTGCTGTGACCTCTGGGTACGTCATGTTCTTCATAATGACACAAAGAAAGGAAGTGTCCGCACGGTTGGAAGGATTGTTATGCAGACTCAAATCTCTGACCACAGGCTGTTAAATTATTTACAGTAAAATGGTAACTGAAATGAAATCTCTGGAATGGGGGGAAATCATGGAAACAGGAATTCTAAAGTATTTCGAGTGATTTGAATATTTTCTAAAGAGTCTAAAAAAATGAACAGTAGTACACTGTGAGCGCTAGGAAATATATAATATATTCGTAATAGCAGAAACTGGTGATGTGGAAAAGCAGAAGGGAACTTGAGAACGCCAGCATAACGGGGAGATGAGAGAGCTAGGGAGATAGAGAAACCTCCAGTGAGGCCGTCAGCTATGAGAACGGGTCATAGCTACACACCAGGAGACGCTTCTCCGCACAGTGTCACAGCAGAACCTTTGAAATGACGGAAATTTGATTAAATGAAAACTTTTTTTTTTAAGTTTATTTTTAAACCGAGAGAGTGGAGGGGAGAGAGAGAAAAGGGACAGAATCCCAAGCAGGGTCTGTGCTGATAGCACAGAGCCCGACGTGTGGCTTGAACTCACAAACTGTGAGATTGTGACCTGAGCTGAAACCGAGAGTTGGATGCTTAACCAATGGAACCCCCCTGGGCACCTGCAAGTAGTGACTATTAAAGAAAGTGAATTCGTAGTTAGATTTATAGTCAGATCTTCCTTTCTCCTGTTTCCTCTCCTCAGAGAGACGTCAGGGATTTGCAGGCAAGGTTTTCCAGACCTGCGAAGACACAATGCTTATATTTTACAAACTGTGTGCAAAGCCCTCCTGCTGATTTTATGAGACCGACATGATTTCATTACAAACACACGGGGGGGGGGGGGGGTAGAAGGGACGGCGCTCCAGGTCTGTCTCACTTAGGAGCAGCAGTGTGGTTTACAAACAGAAAGAAAAGTAAAATATAATGAAATAGGATATATCCCAAGGAATGTAAGGAGGGTGCGTCACCAGAAAACGATTGTAGGAGGAGGTCGTATGTTCATCTTGGCTTCAGGAACACACTCGATAAATCTAAGCCTCCAGTGAGTCAGCAAGAGCCTGCTGGTCAAGCCATCGGCCACATAATTAGCGATGCATGTTCAGCAGCCTTACCATCAGTGACCGGAACCGCGTGGGGACACCTGTACTCGGTGGCCCTGTGCGGATTGTTTTGTGGTCCTGGGGGCGCAGCCGGACGAGGTGAAGAGACGGGCGTAAGAACTGAGTGAAAACAGCAGAACTGATCTGGTCGTTTATGTAGGAAGGCAGGACGGTGTACAGATGGTCAGACCCAACCACGGCTCCAGAATGCCGTTCCAACAGGAGCAACAGACAAAAGCGGAAGTGTTTGCGCCCTCCGGCCGGTAATCTATCCAGCGGGGGAAAACCCCATTCATGGTAGCAGAAACCAAACAATAAAACCCAAAAACCTAAAATGAACTGTGTTACCTGAGAATTTATCTAACAAAACCAGGTAATATCTTTATGAAATACGTTATAATGAAGCTCTGAATACATGTGTTCCAGAATGATAATGTGTTATTAGGTAGGTAGTGTATCCCCAAATTAACCTATAAACTCAGGATCCAATACGGTTCAGTGAGGAACATGGTAGGTGGATCCCAGAATTCATACGGAGAAGCAGGGGATCCAAAGTGTACCCAGGACAGCTGGGAAGCAGGCAGGGTGGAGACACTTGCCCGGACACGGGACACCGGAGAGGTCAGGGACCGCAGCTGGCTAGCGTCCCCGGGGTGTCCGTGACGGGGGTCCTGTCTCACTGTCACCAGGTTGTGAGTCCACCACAAATGGGTCACGTTTACCCACTACTGGAACGTGCAAAACTCTTGGAGTTTCAGCTGTCATTGTCAGGTTGGAGCCCCGGTTGACAAATTTGGGGTCCTTGGGGGTCCTCGTCGCCTCCCTTCCCTTTGCCCCGCGCTGATGCGGGTATCACAGCGGTCCCTAGAGGCAGCTTTCCGTGGCGCTCTTTCCCACTCTCCAGCTCTCACTTAGTTTTCTCGTGGAGGTCTGTGTGTTTTTGGCTTCATAATGTGTCAGGGCAAATGGAATTCAGGGAAATTCACATACCTTGGCACCTTTTCCCCAGGGTTCTGCTAGGAGCTTTCAGAGGTTAGAGATTCATTCCTTACTACTCAAGTCAGGTATTTACACTAAGAGGTGGTGGTAGAATTAGCGGTTGTGGACCTCCTCGTGTGTCTGCACACTGACTCTCCTTATCACCAGCCGGAGTGCCGCCCTCTCCAGTGACAAGGACCTGCCTCACGGCAGTCAGCACCTTGTCACACCTGCTTCGCCTCTTTCATCAGGTGGCAGCTACAAAGTCATTCTAGCCTGTGACCAGTACTAATGTATTGTCAAGTTCACTGGAAACAGATCAGCCAGAGTTTTCTTTGTTTCATAATTTTTATTTATTTTTGAGAGACAGATACAGCACAAGCAGGGGAGGGTCAGAGAGAGACGGAGACACAGAAGCCAAAGACAGGCTTCAGGCTCGGAGCTAGCTGTCAGCACAGAGCCCGACGCGGGGCTCAAACCCACAAACCGTGAGATCAAGACATGAGCCAAAGTCAGACGCTTAACTGACTGAGCCACCCAGGCGCCCCTAGCCAGCGTTTTCAAGTTTGAAGAAGCAGGAAGGAAAAAGGCATGGAAGTGACCTTGAAAATGATGTTAGACATAACCATCAGAAAAAGCTGACATGAATTGCCAGAACTTACGATGACGGTTCATAAGACCGAGTACAAGTGATTCTATGATCAGTCTCTGCGCCAAGATTGTATTTTACTTTGGTCATAACTGTTTCACACATTAGACTCTCTTGTTAATATTTGAGTATTATAGTTAATTGTTAAATAGAAATCAGGCATTTTTAAAAGATATGATTTTAGGGGCACCTGGGTGGCCCAGCTGGTTACGTGTCGTGGCTCTTGATTTTGGCTCAGGTCATGATCTAACAGTTTCATGAATTCCAGCTCCATGTTGGGCTCTGTGCTGATGGGACAGAGCCTGCTCGGGATTCTCTCTCTCTCCCTCTTCTTCTCTCTGCCCCTCCCCACTCATGCTTGCACACGCTCTCTCTCAAAAGAAATAAACAAAAAGATGTAATTTTAAGAAATATTCCATACTTGCCTCCAAGTTTGTTTATCACAGTGTGAGACTAGTTGTTTTTTCCATCATCACTTCCTCTTCCTTCCTTCTGAAATATGTGCCTGTGAAAATGTGTCCTTTTTATAAGTATAAGGCATTTGGAATTACCTCCCCAGAAATCAAAGAAAAGCAAATTTACAGGAGCGCCGTACTATTTTTCTCTTTGAAATGAACTACTGTTTGCAAAAGAACCCACAACAACTCGGTGTGCCTGTGAGCCTGCCGCAGTGAGCACATGTACTGCGCTCTGGGGGTGCACCTCAGAGCTGCCTTTCTGCACAGCGAGGTGCTGGAGGCCTGCGGCGCGTCAGTTCTGTATTTACTCCAGGGGCACGGTTATGCCTAAGACCAGTTTTCTATAGCAAGTGTGTGTGTTCTCTAATTAAAAGTTACGTTCAACTTTTAAAATTTACGTAAATATAGACGCAAGCTATTTTCAAGGCACCTTCAGAACGCACCCATTTATCTCACGTAGAAACTATTGTTTTAGTTTCATAGAGTCGCGTTTTGTTTCAGGTTAAGGAGCTGAATCACTATCTGGAAGCTGAGAAGTCCTGCAGAACGGATCTGGAGATGTACGTGGCCGTCTTGAACACGCAGAAGTCCGTCCTACAGGAGGACGCCGAGAAGCTTCGGAAGGAGCTGCATGAAGGTACACACGTGTCCTGTGCGTTTTTAGTCTCAGTCTCTGGGAAGACGAGCGCGTTCGGGGCTCACTGCACGCTCAGCAGCTGGTTCGCGGGTTCTCCGGAGGAGCTGGGGACCCGTGGCTGTTAACGGGACAGCTTCCCGAGGCCCGGGCTGTGAGCGGAAAGACAGGAGGGCTGGGAATTTCTGCTTAACTTTGCCCCCAGACCCATTTGGGTGGAGGTAGTTGGGCAGAAGTGAGAATGGGACAGGAGGGCAGGTAGCGCCTGTGGGACCCTCGGGGCCTCTGTTCATAAGGGGCAGTTTGACCCCGCGCGGCTGGCGGGCTCTCTGCCCCGGCCCAGGGAGCAGGCTTCTCTTTTCCCCATTAAAATAAAGATCCACTTTTGTCTTTAACTCTGCTAGTGAGTCTTAATTACTGGGGTCCTTAACCTCCTTGTGCCGCGGACTTCTTCGGCAGTCTTGTGAGACCCTCTCAGGATCACGTTTTTAGTCCCTAAAATGTAGAATACAGAAGAAACCACTTCCTGTAGAACGGTGGTCAGAACGTCAGTGGCTGCAGACTCACGGTACAGTAATGAGCGTGCGATTGTATTAACGTTTTAAGTGAAAAGGTGCAGTGGCTCGTCGGGTAACCGCTGTGACTGTGCCGTGGCGCCGAGCGCAGCGGTCTGTCGGGTCCGCGGGCGCCGGCCAGAGACGGCACATCCGCACCTGGTGCTGGTGACCGCCGGGCGTGCTCTCACTGCAGTGTGTGCCACGTTGTATACTGCAAGGACCTGCACTGCGGTTAGAGGTTCGTGAACATGCAGACTGAGCGTTCTTCCCCATCTAAATGCACGGGCCCTTGAAACTTGGCCGTGTCGAGGGCGGTGTTAGTGACGCTTGTCCGGCAAGTGCAGGCCCGCGTGGCCGGAGCCCCACGGCGGCTACTGTCGAGTGTGTGAGTGCGCGGGAGGCACAGCTCTGCCGGCAGGGGTTCAGGTTTGCGCGTGAGTCTGCCTTCCCCCCGAGTGGGAGGCGGAAACGTGAAGGCCTGCGCAGTCAGCTCGTAAAACGCCGTGACCATGACCCGAAGCTCGGTGAGCCTCTGGCTCTCAGGAAGCACGTTTCAGGTGCTCTGCCGCTGAAGACACACAGACTCTGAAAAGGTCGGAAATAAGCAGGAATTTCCATTGAAACGATGGGGCCCGGCCCTCCCAGAGATAGCGCGAGAGGCCCGAGCCCCTGACGCATCTGGAAACGGGTCTGAGACGTTCCAGTAAAACGAGTCAGGGGGTGATTTCCGTTCTGGAACACTCACACCACGAATCGTAGGTCAGTGAAAAGAAGGCTGGTATCAGTCGAGTGGCCGTGTAACCTGCAGCCTGAACTGGGGACAGTCGCCAGGCCACCGAGTTCCCACCGTGGCCGGTCAGGGGGGCTGGGCTTACAGATGGCAGCGTCACCCGTGCGCTTCTTAAGAGACGTTGTAAAGCGGGGGTTTCAGAGGTGCGCGTTCGTCAGGCAGCCAGACGCAGACCTGATGTCCCGGACCTTTGCACGCGGTGTGGCAGGGTGAAGGAGGGGCTCCAGCCAAGTTAGGATGCGAGGGCCGTGGGGCAGGTGCGGCGGGAGAGGCCAGCGGGACCTGGCCGTGGACGCCTGTGCTCAGGGGCTTGGATTTAGTGTGTGGGCAGCAAGGACCTTCTTTCAGATGTTTTTCTTAAATGACAGCTTTACATACTGCACGTGCCATAAAGTCTGTTCTCACGAAGGCGTGAGCCGTTACCCCCAATTCCACAGCATCTCCACCACTGCAGAGGGAACCCGTCCCTCCCGGTCTCCTCCTCCTCCCCAGCTCTGGCAGCCCCCGGTCCGTTCTCTGCACGGATTGGCGCGTCCTGGACGGACGTCTGAGTGGCATGGACAGTATGTGGCCGTGGGTCTGGCTTCTCTCAAGGGTTTTAAACGGAGAATGAGAACAGAAGTTTTGCAGCATAGAGAGCTTAGCAGCAGGACGGGGGGCCCGGCCAGAGACGCAGGCCGACTGCGGGAAGCGTGCCGCTGAGCCGTGGGAGCTGGTCCGAGGCAGTGGCAGAGGCTGGCCGTCCCCTGGCGCAGGAGGGGGCTGGCTGGCCTCTGTCACAGACGGCTGTGTGGGGGTGACGGCAACGCCCCCCACCCGCTGGTCAGCACCAGGCGGCCGAGCCACAGAGTAGCAGCAGGACCAGCCGCTACACGGAACCTTTGATCCCGATGGGTCAGAGCGTGCCGGGCTCCGGGCACATCTCTGGTGACTGATCAGAACGTGGGTAGGGACACTGGGGAGGAGTCACTGTGCCTTTGGAGCAGCATTTCCCTCAGTGTGTCCCCGAGGGGAGGGGAGTGGCTGTGGGAAGGACCTTCGGTCATGTGGATTCGGGAGCTCCTCTAAGATGCTGTGCTCCACGTCCTGCAGGGACGGGACCTTTAAAAATCCATTTACCAGGGGCGCCGGGCGGGGCGCGGGGGCAGCCAGTTAAGTGTCCGACTTCGGCTCGGGTCATGATCCCACAGCTCATGGGTGGGAGCCCCACCTCGGGCTGTGCTGACAGCTGGAAGCCTGGAGCTGCTTCAGTTCTGTCTCCCCTTCCTCCGCCCCTCCCAGCTCATGCTCTCTGTCTCAAAAATAAATGTTAAAAAATTATAATAATAAATCCACTTAACCAGGTTTCTAGCGCTTCCTGAGGTCAGAGGCCCCTTGTCCACGTGCTGTTACTGGGGGCTCCGGGAGGGTCTGCTCCGGGAGAGGTGCCCCGGGCCCTCGTCCCAGCCCCAGGCGGGACGGACGCCTGGTCTGGGGGCTCCGTGTGGAGGGAATTGTCTGCCACTCACATCTGTTTTGGTTGGGGCCCCGCAGTGTGTCACCTCCTGGAGCAAGAGCGGCAGGAACACAACCAGCTGAAGCACACGTGGCAGAAAGCCAACGACCAGTTTCTGGAGTCCCAGCGCCTGCTGATGCGGGACATGCAGCGCATGGAGGTGGTGCTCACGTCGGAGCAGCTGCGCCAGGTGGAGGAGCTGAAGAAGAGAGACCAGGTGAGCGCCGCCCGGGCCCCCGCCGCGGAGGGACCGCGGCCTCTGGCTTTAGAAGTGGCCGCGCTGGAAGGGGGCGGGTGCGGAGGGAGGGGCTGAGTGATCTGCGCAGGCCGGAGCCCAGCATCCTGTGTCTCCTCACCTTTTAGATGACGCGAGTAACCCACAGACACGGCTCATGCCAAAGACATTTTGTGGTAAATACGAAGTGAAACACTAAACACCGAGTGGTAGAGTGAGACTGTCCCCGCTCAGCCGTCACCCGGGCGTTCGTGATTTTAGGGTGTCTGCGGGTTGGTCCCCATCATCCAGGCAAGGCAGAAGCGCTCCTCGGCTCCCTGTCCCCAGCCCGTGGTTGGGGCACCTGCTCCCAGCAGACAGCGCCAGGCCGTCCCCTCGTCCTCGTTTCTTTGTCATTTCCAGCAGCGCTGCCGCTGTCTGGGTGCAGGGAGCCCCCGGGGAGCTGTGGAGGAGCCTCTCCAGGGATCTGAAATGGGTTTCCAATCCCCCCGTGTGACTTGGGTTGGATTTTGGTTTTCAGATGTTTCATCCTTTTTAAATTTCTTTTAATTCTGACTCATCCATCTTTTGTGTAGACACAGCCAAGCCGAGGACTTAGATTCTTTTTTTTTTTCTTAACATTTATTTATTTTTGAGAGAGAGAGATCATGAGCAGGGGATGAGAGAGGGACACACAGAACCTGAAGCAGGCTCCAGGCTCTGAGCCGTCAGCACAGAGCCCAATGCAGGGCTTGAACCCACGGACTGTGAGATCATGACTGGAGCCGAAGTTGGTCGCTCAACCGACTGAGCCACCCAGGTGCCCCCGAGGACTTAGATTCTACAGTGCAGATCTAAGCATGCCCTCCTGCGTTCCGATAAAACCGTCTAAATGCTGAAACTGGTCACTTAGGGCCTTTACGGAGAGTTTTCCGTGTGTCAGCCTTGTGCTAAGGCTGCGTGTGGTGTAGGTGCCGGAACACACACAGCGGACTGTGGGTGAGGTGGGGGCTGGTGGCGGGTCTCTGACTCCCTGCCTGGTCCGCGCCCCTCACGTCCCGAGCAGTGTCTTCTCGGCCCCAGAGACTGTTCGGTACGGCCCTGCCCACCTGCCTTCCCGGGACCCTCGCTGTCCGCTGTCGCCCGGTCGGCAGTGTCCTGTCACTGTCCACTCTGCTCAGAAGCTGGGTCCTGATTGGTCTCTGTGGCGGGCGTCCCTTCTCTGTGCCCGGAGCAGTAGACATTTTGTTGACCCGACGTGCGTCGATGTGATCGCCAAGCGGGCTTCAGCGTCCAGCTGCCTCACGAGGCTTCGCTCTGGGTTGAGTGGTGAGGAACCGTAGGCGGCGTCAGCTGCGGCCGCCTGGGTGACGCGCGCGCGTCTTCTGTACTTTCAGGAGGAAGAGGAGCAGCAGAGGTTTAACAAGAGGAAGGACCGTCCAGACGCAGATGCCGAGGAGGAGGTGAAAGCGCCCGCGGCGTGCGCGTTGGCGGCCCCGGCACCACACGAAGAGGTATGGCGCGTCTGTCCTCGGTGTCGCCGCGCCCACGGGGAGCTTCTCGCGGGGAGCGCGTCACGGTCCTCGCGTCCCTTCGATGGGACGAGGGTGTTCACGGCTCCCTGTAGACGAGGTCACGGGCGGCGCTGCCGGGGGCGGCTGGGAGGTAATTGGAGGTCCTCCTTCCCTGGACTCCGACATTAAAACTGGAGGAGGAGACCTTCCGGTGACCAGACCTGTAAGATCTTTCCTCGCAGGAATATTAAAAGTTGCTAACACTTGGAGCTTTCTCTTAGAAGAGAACAGGTGAGGTTTTCCGACACCGGACCCCCGTGTGAGCAGCTCTGAGGCCTCCGGCCGTGACAGCAGGGGGCAGGCGGGAGGCTGGGGTGGACGGTGGCGTTTCTGCGGCTTCGGGCCCCTGCTCGCGCACACAGGCACGCGCACGCTCCCCGCCCCCCGCTGGGCGCCGCCCCCTCAGGTGGCCTGTCCACTCGCTGCCCTTACCACGCTCCTGGTGGGTCCTGCTCGGGAGCCACAGCCCCTGGTCACCCGCATGGTTCAGGCCACAGTCGCCGTCCGGTCCTGTCGTCCTGTGCGCCTGGCTCGGGCTCCCTCTCCCGGGGTGCTGCCTGCCCCTCCCCCCAGGTGAAAGCGAAGCCCCTGGGGGCACCGGAGGGCCTTCACGGCTGGTGACCTCGGTGCCCCCACGACCCGCGCCACGCCCTCGCCCGTGGCCCTCGTTCGTGCTGCCCCCCGTCCTTCCTTTCTGGCCTGTGACATGGGACGGTGAGGTCTGGTCTCGGGGTCGTGTGCACAGTCATGTGACCGCATGCCATCCGCCTCCTCGGGCTTCTGTCCCTGTGTTTGCGGGTCGCTCTTCGTGGTTTAGAGTGAAACCTCCTCACGGACACGGGGAAGTGGGACGTGACTGCTGCCTCACAGTCGTCTTCCGGGTTGTGCACGGAGACCCGAGTGGCCTGATTCCGCCTCCCGGGAGAGAGAGGGCCCGTTTTCGGGTCCTGCCGAGCGTTACGTGGTTTCCGCGCGCAGGGAGGTTCCAGGAGTTTCAGGAAAACGGGAAAGGGAGACCGATCGCTGTCGTTCACAGCGAAGCTGTCAGAACGTCCTCCATCCCGTCCCCGCCGGTCGGTAGTGCGCGTTGTGCTGGCGTCGTCTCCTGGCGCTGCTCGCACCTTAGTCTTCTGGGGCTGACGTTGCGGTTTGAGCGCTGAGCGCGCCTGCAGTGAGTCACCACGGCCCTCGGAGTCGGCGGCGGCTGCTCTGAACGGCTCGGTGTCGGCCGAGGACGGTGAGAGGCTGCAGGCGAGCTGCCGTCTGGTCTCAGGCTTGGAGCGTCCTCTTCTCCGAAAGCGTGTTCGGTGCGGGAGGCGTGCGAGCGCAGACGGGCCCCCTGGAACAGAAGTGCTGGAAGGCAGCCCCCGGCGCGGACGGGGCCCCGTGTTCTGTGCGCGCCTCTCCGGCCTTTCATCTCCACAGTTAACATACGAGTGTTTCTATTTTCGGTTTTTAAAACGTGACCCACATTGCAGCCGGACGTAATGTTTATGTAAATGTTTTCCACTTAAATCCATCTGAAAGGGTTCGGCACATCATGCTGTGAGTGTTTGCCCACAGCCGGCATTTAACGGCCGGCGGTATTTCCGTGTGCAAATACTCCGTAATTTCTTACGACCCCACTCATGGATTTGTGCCCAGGTTTAAAGGTCTGTGCCACTGAAAGAAAAGTTTACTGTCACAGTCTCTAGGGACCCTGTGACACGCGCTCCAGGGAGAGCCGCCCGAGATGCACCCGAGGCGGCCGTGAGGCAGCAGGACACCGGGGTGGGGGTCCTGGGCCCCCTCTGGCGCTTCTGAGGGAGGGTGGGCAGCTGGCGGGAACAGCCCAGCAGGTTTGGGGTGTGGTGTGTCCTCGGCTCGGGTGTCTGGCCCTGCACAGACCCAGCACGAGGGGAGCTCAGGCTTGGAGGGGTGAGGCGCGCGTACTTGGGCCTGGGCGGGTGCTAGTGAGAGGGTGTCGGCACCCGGCAGCCTGGGGGGCCAGCGGGTCCTCACCTGGCAACACATCATGTACCACAGCACCCCGAGGCAGGCTGGCAGGCTGGGCATCACGCCGGTTCTGTCTCTCCCCCCTCCGGGGACTTTGACGATTACAAGTGATACCACACCGCAGGCCATAGAGTTCTTGCCTGGTCAGAAATCCTCGAGGACTCACCCGATGCCCCGGGGAAGGAACTGCCAAGTTTAAGGGCACAAGCATTTTTAAGGTACCAGAAGATGTTGAATCAGCTTCGGGAAACACCGTGCAGGCCCCCCCCCCCCCGTATATTGCTGTGTTGTCACTGGCACAGGGGCTGCCTTGGTTCAAATGGCCCTCACCCTGCCTGCTGCTGTCCCGTGTCCTCCTTCGTGTCACAGCCGCGCTGCGTGTGGCCGATGAGGTGTGAGGCTCCTTTATAAGCTAACAGGTGGGCTCTGGGACCTTGACCAAAGCTACCTTGAGCCGTGCTGGGCTCCTCAGCCAGCTGACCCATCAACGGAAAAAAGTCTTGAAAGAGATGGAGGAATTAATAGTCAATTTTTTAAAATAATCACAAGTTTCATATTTCACAGTCTGCCAGTTCATAAAAGAAAGGGCCCTTGGGGCGCCTGGGCGGCTCGGTTGGTTGAGCGTCCAGTTTTGGCTCAGGTCACAATCTCAGAGTTCACGGGTTCGAGCCCCGTGCTGGCTCTTGCTGACAGCTGGGAGCTCGTTTCAGACCCTCTGTTGGCCCCGCCCCCGCCTTCCCCCATTCTCTCATTCTCTCTCAAAATAAGTAAATAAACTTAGAAAAGGCATTAACAGCAAAAAGTAGACAGGATGTTATGTTAAAATAAAGTCGAGTTCTTTAAGTTCAATACATTGAACATCAAAAAAGCCTCGCTGCGTCTCCTTGTGTTCTGCGGGCTTCCCAGCAACCACGTGGCTGCGTCCGGATGGTCCGAGGACCAGGCGGGTTTGAGATGAAATCCGTAGGTCATAAAATCAGCCACTTACAGTGCGTGACTCAGTGGCATTTAAGCACACACGCCGCGTCGTGCAGCCACTCCTCTGTCTGCTCTCAGAGCTTTCTCCCCCCGAGGAGGCCCGCGTCCCCGAGGGCCACTGCCCAGCGTCCTTCCCCTCGGCCTTCGGCGTCCGCTGATGCGCTTTTCAGTCTTCACGGATCCGCCCGTGCCGCACGCTTGCGTGAATGGAGTCACACCGTTCGGTACCTTTTGTGTCCTGGCGCCTTTCCGCTCCGTGTACCATGTGACGTGTTGATCACCCCCCCCCCGCCCGCATACCCCTCACTCCCCTTTAGGCTACTCCTTCCCCCTCCCAGCCCCAAAATGGACAGGTCTGGTGTTCCTCCGAGGGGTTCTGATTTGCGGCTGACACTTTGTCATCATACGGTGGGCACTGCCGGGCCTCTGTCTCAAGACTTCTGTGCATGTCGGGGGGGCATCTCCGTGTGGATGTTCACCTGACGCTGAACTTCAAGGAGCCCCCCCGACCCCTCATGTCTGGGCCGAAGCCCCTGCTTGAGCCCCCAGAACATTCAGTGCAGATTTCTAGCCTGTTAGTTTTCTACACAGGGCATTCTGGTAGCCTGCTTGCTTGTTCTTTTCCTTCATGACTGTCAGCACCTTGAGGGGAGGGTTGCTGTGTGCCCTGGGCGCCCGGCGAATAGCGGGCACTCGGCACGCTCAGTGTGGGAGGGGGGAGTGTGCTAGCGGCCGCCCTCCGGAACGTGCGGCTGCGCGGAGGCGCCGTGGCCTCCGGGACTGGGGCCCATCTAACCAGGCGCCGTGCATCCTCCGTTGCAGGGCCAGCGGGACAGCGCCCACGGCTCCGTGCACTCCCTGGACGCGGACCTGCTGCTGCCGTCCGGGGACCCGTTCGGCAAGTCGGACAGCGACCTGTTCAAAGACGGACTCAGGCGAGCACAGTCCACGGACAGCCTGGGGCCCTCAGGCTCCCTGCAGTCCAAAGCTTTGGGCTACAACTGCAAGGCCAAGTCTGCTGGAAACCTGGACGAGTCGGATTTTGGGCCGTTGGTGGGAGCGGATTCGGTGTCTGAGAACTTTGACACCGCTTCCCTTGGGTCACTGCAGATGCCCAGTGGGTTTATGTTAACCAAAGACCAGGAAAGAGCGATCAAGGCGATGACGCCAGAGCAAGAGGAGACGGCGTCTCTCCTCTCCAGCGTCACCCAGGGCACGGAGAGTGCGTACGTGTCCCCCAGCGGCTACCGCCTAGTCAGCGAGACGGAGTGGGACCTCCTGCAGAAGGAGGTGAGCGCCCTCGGACTCCTGCCCTCTTGCCCACCAGGAGGGCTTCTGGGGGCTCCGAAGTGAGCGCTCACTCGAGGACACCCCGGGGGCCATGCGCACACGCGTCCAGGGGCTGCTGTGCTGTGCTCCTGCTGCCCCCGGAGACGGGGCATCCCCCCCCCCCCCCCGCCCCAAAGCTGGGGCGCGGCTCCTGCTCTCCCTTCACATGCTGTCAGCAGTGGATGCTGCCAGTGACCTTGAGGGGGTGGAAGATGCGGGCGGGGTTAACTTTCCTCCTGAGAGGGTTTGCGACCTTACAGCTACGACTGGAAGGTGGAGCTGTCCTCGCGGACTTGCGGGTGTCCCGTCCCACGAGGTCTGCTGTCTGCTGGGGCTTCGGGTGGGGATGGCCCCGCCCCCGTCTGCGGGCCAGAGTGGGTCTCAGGCACCGGAATTACTTGGGCTTCTCCTCCAAGTAGGAAGACGTGGTCAGCGACCAGGTGTTCTGACTTCTAGTGTTTTCTTTCCCCGGGCCGTGGCTCGTTAAGCAGCTGCTGACCCGTGAGCGGGACCGCTGATTAAGCCTGACAGAAAGCGTTCCCCGCGGTCTCGTGCGGAACACGCGTGGGAGAGGGCGTGCTGGTCCCTCCCGGCCCCGGCCCCCGTTTAGACTGGGAGCCGCCCGGCCTGCCACCTTTTGCCTTGCGTTCGCCTCGGCGCGGCGTTTGTGGCCGTCGGCCGCCCGGTTGTGAGGCGGGCCCCTGTCCGATCGTTCCCGTAGCGGGAGTCCGGCTCTGTTCTGCCACCTTTGCCGTAAGTCCCTGCGGAAGCTGTCTCCCCCGTGCTGGACATAGGTCAGGCTGTGCATGCGGAAGCACCTCGTTCTGCCTGGTGAGACGTCATTCTGGTGCCTCCAGGTACACAACGCTGGAAACAAACTCGGCAGACGCTGTGACATGTGTTCCAACTACGAGAAACAGCTACAAGGGCTGCAGACTCAGGAGGCGGAGACACGAGACCAGGTGAGTGCCCGGCCAGGCCTGCGGGCTGTCGTTTTCGCTGGAGGCGCAGAGGGGAGCGCCTCTTCCTTTCCACCTCCTCTCTGAAGCGCATCCACGTCACACGTGCAGTGACCAGTGCCTGCAGCGTCCCTTAGTTTCCGGTGGGAGCACACGGGGGCTGGGCCTGTAGCAGCAAGAGTGCCGTGACACACGCACTCCCGACGTGGCTGCTGTCAGGAGTTTGCACACGAGTGTGCTTCTCGATGTGGCAGGAGGAGGAGGGGAGGCTTAGCTGCTGCTTTTCTTTTTAATTTTTTTTAATGTTTGTTTTTGAGAGAGAGCGAGAGTGAGTCTGAGCAGGGGAGGGGCAGAGAGAGAGGGAGACACAGAATCGGAAGCAGCTCCAGGCTCTGAGCTGTCAGCACAGAGCCCGACGCAGGGCTCGAACCCACGAACCGTGAGATCATGACCTGAGCCAAAGCGGGAGGCTCAACCAACTGAGCTGCCCAGGCGCCCCCAGGCTTAGCGGCTTCTAATGGAGCGTTATCTCCGCCATCACGGAGGATGTTCGCTCATTGCTTACTGCCGGCTCCGTGTCAGACGTGTGAATCGGTTTAGTGTTTGGGGTCACAGTGAGATTTGGTGCATCTGGTATGCGGAGCCTGACGAGTGCCTGTGCGGGTGGAGCGTCTCCACACGACGCGTCAGCAGCCGTCAGGACAGCAGGCTTATCAGAATCCAGGGGAGGGGGGAGGGTCCTTCCGGTCCCCTCAGTAGGCAGTGTGCCGACGTTTCGTGCAGGTGCCTTCTGGGTCCTGGGAACTCGGGTCGCAGCGGGCGCGGCACAGTGAGGCGGGGGTGGGGAGAGGACGCCGTAAAAGGAAGGCCAGGATGAGGCCCCGAAGGGCTGCGGTGGCAGTGGAAGGGATCCGAATGTACTCTGAAGCCTTTGGGCCAAGTCTGGAAATTCTAAGGGGGGAAGTGAAGTGTCTTGACTTTCACCTGAGACGAATTCATAGTGTTGGTGCAGGTTGCAGAGGGAAGGCAGGGATGGGCCAGGGCGAGGGGCTGGGGCCCTGGCCCGAAGGACCCAGGACGAGACCACGTATGTGCAAAGTGGCTCGTGTCCTGTGCCGTCCTCGCGTGAGGTCATTCATTCCGAATTGACAAATCTGTGCTGTTTCCCAGGGAAAAAAAAGATTTAAAATTTTTTTCTGGAGTTAGGACTTTTTTTTCACTTTGATGGAAGAATTCTGGTACGTTCTTCTAATTGGCGTTTAAAACGGCGCAGGTGAAGAAACTGCAGGTGATGTTGAGGCAAGCCAACGACCAGCTGGAGAGGACGATGCGGGAGCGCCAGGAGCTGGAGGCGGCGCTGAGGCGGGGCGCCGAGGACGCCGGCCAGCAGGTGCGCGCTCGCCCGCTCTGGGGACCTGGGGAGCGAGGGTCCCGCTGCCCGTTTCCTGCTGCAGGGCTGCGGGTTCTTACAGCCCAGTGTCCGTGCAGTTCGCGCGGCCCTTTTTGCTCTCCTAGCCCTTTTTCCGTTGGCCAGATTTCCTTCAAGTTTTATGTATGTGAGACCTTCATGTTTTATCTGGCTTTTTAGGCCTCTCTGTATTTCCCATCTTTTCTGTCTTTATTTTCCTCAGATCTGTCTTAACAGTTCACTGATTTTCTTTTCTGATGGGTCTCATCTGTTAAATTCATCCGTTGAATTTTTAATTTAGAGAATTGATTTTTTTCTCATTTATCATTGCCATTTGGTAATTTTCCATTGTTTCCAGTTCTCCGGCAATTCTAAATTCTGTCTTTTAAATCTCTAAACATGTCAAATACAGTTATTTTAAAGCCTGTCTCCAATACACACATCTGGATTAATTTTTTTTAATTTTTATGTATTTATTTTTTTTTGAGAGACATAGGGAGACAGAATGAGCAGGGGAGGGTCAGACCCGAGAGGGAGACACAGAATCCAAAGCAGGCTCCAGGCTTCGAGCTAGCTGTCAGCATAGTGCCCGATGCGGGGCTTGAACCCACAGACTGTGAGATCATGACCTGAGCCGGAGCCGGAAGCAAGACGCTTAACTGAGCCCCCCAGGCGCCCCTCGTTTTAGAGGTTTCTATTACCTGTTTTGTTTTTGTGTTCTTATCCTGTCCTTTCTTTGCACATTTTTATTTGGGTGCTGCACACTGTGTGTGAAAATGTTAGAATAATATAAAGCTATTTCTGATGAGAGGCAAGGCCACTATCAGTCCTGGGCCACCGACCCCTGTCCTAGAAATGGAGATTTTATGAACTTGTGAAGGTTGGGTTATTTTAAATTCTTACCTTACCCTAGGATGCAGCCTTTCGGGGACCAAATCCAAAGTGTTTACCAGGGTCCCTTTGCATCATGGGTTCTGGATTCTTCTCTCTTACCACTTTATCATGGGGACTCAGCTTCTCAGCGTCCCCTGTTTTCTTGGGACTGACATGTTCTTCTAGAGAGGACTGTTCCAGACGCTGCCCCCCCGCCCCCCGCCCCGTTCCCGGTGTCCTGATTCTCATCCGTGCCCCGTGACTCCTTTCTGCCATGCTCTCTGGTGCTTTCAGGAGATACCTTCCATGTTTTTGTCTGGTTGGCTTCATTCTCAATAGGAGGTTTGGTTTGTATGACCTAATCTGCCACTACTGGCAGCAGAATTTTGGCCATAATAATTCGTTAAATGTCTAATCAGGGTGCCCGGGGGGGCTTGGTTGGTTAAGCGTTTGACTCTTGATTTCAGTTCAAGTCATGATCTCCAGTTGGTGGGATCCAGCCCCACAGCGGGCTCTGAACGGACGGCGTGGAGCCTGTTTGGGATCCTCGGTCTCCCAGTCTCTGCCCCTCCCCTGCTGTCTCAAAAATAAGTCGATAACTTAAACCATAAATGTCTAAATGTTTATTTTGATTGATAGTTATGTATGAGTCACCAACTTTCGCATGAACCTTCTCAGGGTTTAGGGAGCCTTGGCGGCTCGCAAGCAGTTAAGCATCTGACCTCAGCTCAGGTCATGATCTTGCAGTTCCTGAGTTCGAGCCCCACATCAGGCTTGGGGCCTGAAGCCTACTTTGGATTCTGTGTCTCCCTCTCTGTCTGCCCCTCCCCTGCTCACACTGTCTCTCAAAATAAACGCTTAAAAAATTTTTTTTTAATGAACATCAGAGTTTAGAGTTGGGTGATGTTAATCACGTGTTCCTCACTTTGACGTAAACCATCTTGGAAGATTGAAGCTGGTTCAGAGAAGGTTCGTTTATGCTTTACACCATGCTTTCCGTGTGTGGTCACGGCTTCAAAATGTTCAGTGACCTTAAGATCCTTTAAGGGCACTCTGAGTAGGCGGCTGGTATTAACATCCGCGTCTGGAGGCCTGCGTCGCGCTGTCTGTCCGTGTGTGGCAGGGGCGGCCCCGGGGCCACGGCGGCCTGTGTGACGGGAAGGTCTGGGACACAGCACACGTCCCGCCCTAGTGAATGAGTGACGAGTGGGTTAGGACGGATCAAAACGTCAGTTCGGGGCAGGAAGGAGCAGGGGATGGGACGGTCAGTTTCAGAATAACCAGCTTCTAACTATTTTCTGTGTGCGCGTTTTTTTTTTTTTTTTTTTTAAGATCTCTGCGCTTGTCCATAGAGCCCAAGCGTCCGAGCTCCTACTTGAAAACTTACAGCAGGAATTTTCCCAGGCAAAAAGGGATGTTCAGGAACAGATGGTAAGTTAATATTTCAATAAATATTAACCAAGTGAAATACACTCCTTTTGGTTCTGTCTTGAAATCCTCTTTGCTACAACTTTTATCTTCTTGGCCAAGTGGTCACGCCGCTCCGCCCGCCGGGGCCGGAGAGACCAGCAGCCCGTTTTGCAGGCCTGCCTTCGTGACCACAGCCGTCCTCCCCTGTACCTTGCTTTACTTTTCGCCTTTGGGGAACCTCAACAGAATGAACTTGGAACTAACGCTCACCTGTGGGCCCCACACACCAGCCGGACACTGAAAGCTCCTGAGGCCCAAGCACACGGAGCTTTTGACGTCCTGTACTTCCTGCAGCAGCTCATTCATGTAAAGCAGTCGGACTCATTTCACAGGCGCCCTGACGGCACCTGCATCGTAACTGCTGTGCTGTGGGGAAGCTTCCAGAAGGCCGTCTGTGCTGAGGGGGTGGGGGCAGAGAGCTTCTGGAAGAAGGGCTGGCTGGTAGCCCAGGTTTGGGCCTCCCTCCTCCCCAGACTGGTTCCAGCTGCTGGGAGGGTCCGCGGAGGGAAGAGACGCCCTCGGCCGCGCGGAGATGCCTGGTTTCTGATCGGCACTGGGTCAGGGTCTGATGGCCTTTGAGTCGATCTCCAGATCGTGGCCCTCTGGTCCCCTGAGGAGCGTGTCATTCTAATCACTGACGGGGAGCTTGAGGTCTTTTCCGGGATTGGAGACTTCCAGACCACGGTGGTAGGCCCAGAAGTCACTGGGGCTGTCAGCAGGGGTCGCCCCTGCAGCCGCTGTGCTCCGCTCCGTCCTCCCTCCCCTCTTCCCCCGCGCAGCCGCTTTCCGGCAGACTCCACGCGACATGGAGTGTGTCGTGGGTGACACGGGAGCGGTGTTCCAAGGTGACCTTCCAAGGTTCTAGTCCTGAGAACAAGACGCTCCGTTTCTTGTGCGCAGTCTGAGAAGAGCAGCCACGCTGGTCGGGGTCTCGGGTCCCCCTGATGCCGTGGAGGATTTCAAACTGGAGACGTTTGCAGAATGAACACTCCAGAACCTTCCGTTAGATTTGCCAGGTGTTAGTATTTTGCCGCATTTTCACACCCGTGGCATCAGTGTGTCCGTCTCTTTCGTCCACGCACGTACCCGTTTCTGCGCCCCGGAAGTAGGCTGTGGGCGTTGTGGCGCTGCCAGGTGCGTCCACGCACGTCGTCCCCAGAGTCCGAGACGGCTCCCCGTGGCGGCTCCGGTGTCCAGCTTTGACTTGTTGCTGGAGGAACCCAGCCAGGCGTCTTGCCGCTTCCTCTCCTTCCCCAGCCGTCACCCCTCGTGGTCACTGGCGTTCGGCTTTGATGGTTCCTAACGCTTTCGAAGGGTCCAGACCGGCTGCCGGGGAGGACCGTGCGTCTGTTTCCGTGCGCATGGGTCAGGGCAGGTCCCGGCGGGAGTTCAGGGCCGCGAGGCGCGTGTTCTGACGGGTGTCCCGTTATTGGCGATGTGAAGGTGACAACTTGGTCAGGGTGGGGACAGAATCGTTTCAGAAGGACCATTAACACTGCCACCTAGAGCAAAACTGTGAAGTGGAATCGGTGTTTCTCTGCGGGGTCTTCTGCCCGAGGACTGTCTCCCGGCTACGCGTCCAGCCCGCAGCCTTCCGTGCTCTGCGGCCTGAGGCGCGCGTCCCTCCGCCGCTTTCTGTTCGCGGTCCGTGCTTGACTCCCGAACGTCACCAGGCAGAAACGAGTGCGTAAACACTTGGATCTTCGTTCTCCGATCTTTTCACCCCATTCCTACCCCTCCCGGTGGGGCCACTTTTACTTACTTTTGGCTTATCCTTCTGTTTTTCTCTTTACAAAAGTAAGCAGATCTATGCATTTGATTCTGCGCCTTCTTTCAAATCCCAGCGACGGTGGGACGCTGGTATTTTGTTATAAATGGGCGGAAAGCAAGCCCGGACGACAGCCAAGTCTGGTCTGAAGTCAGAGCCAGGAAACCCCGCCGGACCTTGCCTGCCCGCCAGCCGCCAGTTTGTCCTTTGGAGGCAGTGACCACCCTCTTCTGGGCCGTGGTCTTGTGCACCCCTTGGCCCCTCCCCTCGCATCCCTGCTGCTCCCTGTCCCCCCCCACCCCCCACCCCGTCCCCGCTGCTCCCCGTCTCTGTGGCGGCACCTGCCAGGTCAGGGTCGGTTCACGGAGCTCTCCCTCTGCTGCACTGGGAGCTTCTCCTGGGCGCAGTCTCTGGTGGTTGGTGTCTGTGTCCCTGTGCGCAGCCAGTACCTAGATGGGGGGCAGCCGCTAGTAAAAGTCGGAGGAGTGAGTGCTCCCAGTTCTATATCCACTGAAGTGCCTTCGAGTTAAAAATGAGCAGAAGCCAAGTACTTTTGTAGGATTTTATCATAGAGTCACATTGAGACAAGTCCTCACGAAGCACCTAACCCCCGCTGTGGGCAGCCCCGGGGCAGGGACGCCTCCAGGGCCGGGGCTCCGCGCTCGGGGGAGGAAGAGGGCTCGGTCCGGGCTCGTGGGAATATGCGCCGGGCCAGGGTCTGTTCCGCCAGGCCGGAGGGCCCAGTCCTCCTCCGGGCCCGAATGTGGGCAAGAGGCGCCCACCTAAAGCTGCTGCGGGAGACCGAGGAGGCTGGGCCCAGAGGCTCCCTTTGCGGCCGGTGTCGCGGGATCTGTGTGAGGACCACACGCGACACCCCGGGGCGCTTCTCGTGGGCCTCGGGAGCCTCACCCCGCCCCCGCCGCCGCGGGCCCTCCTGTCACCCGCCCTCGTGTTCTTGAGCCCGGGCTCACCGGATCCGCTTCCCTGCAGGCCGTGCTGACGCGGTCCCGGGAGCAGGTGTCCGAGGAGCTGCTGAGGCTGCAGAAGGACAACGACAGCCTGCAGGGGAAGCACAGCCTGCATGCGTCGCTGCAGCAGGCGGAGGCCTTCATCCTGCCGGACACCGTGGAGGTACCGCCCCCGCACACGCTGCTTCTCCCTAAGGTCTTCCTGTGGAGGCCTCTCTACAGCCCACATGAGGCTCGAACCCACAACCCGCTGGGCTGGCGGGGCCCCCCTACCAATTCGTTTTAAAAACGCTTTCTGAGGCTCCTGGGGGGCTCAGTCAGTAAGCACCTGACCGGCTCAGGTCATGATCTCGTGGTTTCTGAGTTCGAGCCCCGCGTTGGGCTCTGTGCTGATCGCTCTGAGCCTGGAGCTGCTTCGGATGCTGTGCCCCTCTCTCTGCCCCTCCCCACCTTGCGCTCGCTCGCTCTCTCACTCAATAATAAACATTAAAAAACTGTAAGTACGGACGGCTTCACCCAGATAGGATTCACATACAAGTAAACCGCCCGACTGAGGTGCACAGCTCGGCGGTTTCTAGGGGATTCTCAGCTGTGACCTCCGTCCATTTCAGAACATTTTTGCCGCCTACCGTCATTCGCCCCGCCCCCCGCCCCCCGCCCCCCGGCCTTGGGCAACCGCTGACCTGTTTTCTTCCTGTGACCGGAATCCCTGCGGCGGGTTGGCGTCTGGCCTCCGCACCGTCACAGGGGCCACAGTGCCGTTCCTCCGGGCCCCCGTCTGCGTTGGGCAGGCAGGGCCTTCCCGCACACAGACGCACGTGCCCATCTCCGCGGGCCCGAGAGCCCGCGGTGGCGTGTGGGGAGGAGCGTCGGTCTTACTGCGGCTGCGCTGCGGGCCCCTGGGACTCCTGACACCGAGCGGCTCTCCGTGTGTTTGTTGCCCGCTTGTGTCTCTTCCTTGGAGAAGTGTCTATTCAGATCTTGTGCTCATTTTATGATTTTGTTCTCAAGTAGGCTCCACGCTGGTGGAGCCCGACGTCAGGCTTGAACTCAGCACCCTGGTACCAAGGCCTGAACCGAGATGGAGAGTCGGATGCTTACATGAGCCACCCAGGCGCCTCCCTCTTCTGCTCGCTTTGACTTTGGGTGG
The DNA here is from genome assembly GCA_004023845.1 of Helogale parvula. NCBI lineage: Eukaryota > Metazoa > Chordata > Mammalia > Carnivora > Herpestidae > Helogale > Helogale parvula. Next base: position 29,256 of record PJEM01009554.1, read on the forward strand.
TCTGCTGTTTGTGGCCCAGTGACGCGGGCTCTAGCTAGAGTCCAGAGGCAGGTGCCGTACCGGGCAGATGGCCGGCAGACACTTCCTCCTGCCCTGGGGGCAGTCTTCTCCGTGTCCTTGAGGCTGCGACCTGAAGCACAAAAGCTCTGCCCGCGCTTTGGGAAGTCCAGCTTGTTTCTTTTCCTGTGTCCCAAGAATCCTTAGGTGAATCGGTCTAGAAGTTGTTTTTGCAGGACCAAATATTTTATTTTTTGTAGAGAGAGTGCGTGTGTGCTTCAGTGGGGGAGGGGCAGAGAATCCCACGCAGGCTCGGCTGTCAACGTGAGCCCCACGCAGAGCTGGGTCTCAGGTGCGCTGAGATCATGACGGGAGCCCAAGTCCAGAGTGAGGCGCCCAGGGGTCCCGTTTTAGTTCAAGTATTTAAATCTCAACTTTTAGAACAGTCATAGTTTTGCAACAGAACAGTTTCCCCTAATCCTGCCCTGCAGGTCCAACTTCCACAGTTTGGACCTCGTTCTCTTTACCTTTAGATCTTTGTTAAGGTTTTATTTTTGAGAGAGACAGAGCGCGAGCAGGGGAGGCTCAGAGAGAGAGGGAGACACAGAATCCGAAGCAGCTCCCGGCCCTGAGCTGTCAGCACAGAGCCCGACGCAGGGCTTGAACCCACAGACTGTGAGATCATGGCCTGAAGCGAAGTCGGACGCTCAACCGACCGAGCCCCCCAGGCGCCCCTTTTCTTACAGATCTTAAGATTACTGGTGGGTTTTGGTTTTGTTTAGTCACGAGGCGCCTTGCCGCCAGCGCCCTGCCCCGTCCCCTGCCCTCCCGACCTGGGACCTCCTGGCGGCGCTCGCTCTCCTTTCTGCACGGGTGGCCGATCTGGGCAGAGAAATCTGGGGACCTGTCTGCTTGTGCCCACAGCTGCTTTTCCCTCTGCACCCCCTTTTCCGTGCTCTCCTGACTTTGAGTGCCTAGACTTAGAACAGCTCCCGGGAATGTCCCACAGATGTCCCCAGCGCAGCCTGGAAGCCACGATTCTTAGAGCTGCTTCAGGAATAAATCTTAGGACGTTTTCTTTTCCTTCCTTTTCCTTCTGCTGTTACTACTTTACGTACTTCTGGTCGGTACCTTAAGAATCCGAGTGTTTACGTCAGAGTTAGGAAGCACTTGGACATTTTAAAGAAGGAAACTAAATTTAGGAAACAGTAAGATTTAAACCTAACTTATTCTGGAAAAACAGCTGATCACCTTAGAAAGCCGCTCTTCCCCATCCGTGCCCCTGGCCTAGCATAGCGCTCGCGTGAGTACCCCAGCGAGTTAACACCCTCTGGCGGCTCCGAGTCCGCAGAGCCTGTCCGGTCCCCCCCCCCCACTCGCCCAGCCCCGACCCGTGGAAGCCCCGGCCCTTCGGAGTGAGCCCCACACCGTAAGTCAGGAACAGTTTTACTTTTCCGTGTAGGAGACCGTTTGGAGGGCGAGCTGTGTGGTCCACAGGGCACGTTTTCGGCCGGAAGGGTCCCATTTCGACACTGTGCTGAATGGGAGCACGTGGGGGGCCGTGCGAAACACCCCAGCTTCCGGCCGCGGCCCCCTAACGCGGCGGCGCGCGTCCCCGTGCAGGCGCTGCGGGAGCTGGCGCTCGGCTACCGCGAGAGCATTGTGCAGGTGCGCACGGCGGCGGAGCACACGGAGGAGAAGCTGAAGGCCGAGATCCTCTTCCTGAAGGAGCAGATCCAGGCGGAGCAGTGTCTGAAGGAGAATCTGGAGGAGACGCTGCAGCTGGAGATCGAAAACTGCAAGGAGGAGCTGGGTGCGGGCGGCCGCGGCGCGGGGACACGGGTCGCGGGGTCGTGGGGCCAGGGGCGCTGGGCGGCCCCCAGAACGTGGACGACGGGAAAGGCAGCGGGAAGGTGTAGGGAAGGGTTCTCACCTGTTCTGACTCGTCTAGAGCACGCGCAGACCCAACTGGGCCTAATCTGTGCACCTGATTTGGGGGCGCAGGCGCCCTGCGCTCGCAGAGCTCTGCGTCCGGAGAGCCCTGCCCGGCCCGTTCCTCCCGAGTCAGACGCCCACACACTCTGCACACGCGGCGTCTGTGTGGGCTCCGCCTTTACTTGAGCTTGAGGCCGCCCCGAGGGCGGGGGTCCTGAAGGGGCGCCAGTGTCCCCGCCATCAGTGTCTGCTCCTTTCGTGGCTTGACATGCAGCTCATGGAGAAAGGGGTGTAAATGAAAAAACCCGAACACAAGGTACTGATAAGTGCTTACGCTTCTCTGCCCTTCTAGCTTCAATTTCCAGCCTAAAAGCCGAACTAGAAAGAATAAAAGTAGAAAAGGGGCAGGTGAGTTTCACGAACTTCAAATCCATTCCGTGGGCAGCCAGCGGGTGGTGGCGGACCCGGCCCTCCCGCCGTGCTGGACGCATCGACAAGCCCGAGCTGGGCCGGAGTCGGACGGTCGGGAGACCCTTGGGCGAGGGCCTTGCCGGCCCCAGGCAGCCCCTCAGCCCTCGGATGTCCGTCTTTCTGCCACAGGCGGAGTCGTCGCTGCGAGAGAAGGCTCAGCAGCTGGAGAGCGCCCAGGACGCGAAGGGCGCGCTGGAGGAGCAGTTGAGGAGGGAGACGGCTGCCAAGGTGGCCTGCCCTCGAGGGTCGAGGGGCGGGCGGGCATCCGCCTGCGCGGGGAGGGACACTGCAGCTTGGGGCAGGGCTCCCCACCCGTGGAAGGCAGACGAGATGACCTTGCTAGAGCAGGTCACGGCTGTGCCCCGGGCCCTGCCCGCAGCCAGAGGCCGTGCTGTCACAGCGCCCTGTCGCGGGCCCGGTCTGCCCGAGTATCGGCCGCCCAGTCACACCTCTAAGTGCACGGACTCCGCTGCTGGGCGGCCCCGCGAGCCTGCCTCCTGGGAGGTGCTGCGCTGTCGTGGTTCATCTCGAAGTTTCTGTCCGTGTTCCTGGGAAAGCTCCAGATCTGAGCAGCTGCTTTTCACTGATTAATCGGGGTCCCCAGGCTGCGAGGGGTGAGGGGGAGCAGGGGGCCATCCTGGGACGACTGACAGCAAGCGCATAGGCAGCCGGCAGAGCGGCCGCTCGGGCTGGGGTGGGTCCCGGGGGCCTCGAGCCTGGGGCTCCTTGGCAGCAGTCGTCATTCCAGACTCGTACTCTGTAGGTTACTGTCGAGCAGCTCCTGTTTGAAGAGAAGAACAAAGCTCAGAGGCTGCAGACGGAACTGGACGTCAGTGAGCAGGTGCAGAGGGACTTTGTGAAGCTGTCTCAGACCCTGCAGGTGAGGCGCTGGGGAGCCCGAGCCGCCGGGAGCTCGAGGAGGAGAGGTGTGAGTGGACACGGAACTCCGCCTGCCTGCGCGGGCCAGGTGCCTCGGTGGCCCGTCTCTGAGCGGAGCGTCGGGTCCTAAGCATCCTGCTGTGACCCTCCCACCAGGCCCGGCCCTGCGTTTGGTTTCTCTGCGAGAGCTTCTCACAGGCTGTGCTGACGCCCGCCCCTGAACTCCCATGGCTGCTCGCCCTCGGCACCGTGTGTCCTCCGGGGCGCCCTGCGTCCCCTGCCCGAGGGTCCCCGACGCACACCTGTAGTGATGGCGCTTTGTCCTGGACTCAGAGCTGGGCTTCTGTGTCTCCTACGCAGTAACTTGGCCGTGCAGTGCTGGAGCTACGGGGCCCTGCCGCCCCCGCCCCGCGGTCCCAGCACCGCACGGGGCCTGGTGCTTTGGGGTTTTTGTTTGTGTTGAGAGCGAGCAGGGGAGAACCTCAAGATGGCTCCATGCCGTCAGCACGGATGGAGTCGGACACAACCTACTAAGCCTCCGGCACCCCAGAGACACGTGGGCCACGCCTCGTCCTTTGCGTGTACTTGTCCTGCTGTCCCGCTGTGCCCTCTCCTGAGGGTGACGGCGGGGTGGGGGGGTGGGGGGGGGAGGGTCTCGTGAGCTAGCGGCGCAGGCCCAGCCAGCAGGAGGCTCACGCACTTGACTCACTGTCGCCCCCCAGGTGCAGCTGGAGCGGATCCGGCAAGCCGGCTCCCTGGAGAGGATCCGGGCGATCCTCAACGACACCAAGCTGACGGACATCAACCAGCTCCCAGAGACATGACACCCGCCGCGGGACGTGGCCGCACCCTGGGTTTTTAACTCTTTAGAGCAACATTAATTATTCTTTAACTCTTAACTGAAGAAGTGACAGAACAGGAGGCCGGGCGCGAGGCTCCCCCGTGGTGGGAGAAGACTGTGGCGCGGGAGCCGTGAGCAGGACTTCCAGATGGGGACACCGATGGACGGGGACGGGACTCCAGGGGGGACGGAGGAAGTGCTGCTGTGGCCCACGTGTCCCTGCCTTTAAAACAACATCCCAGTCGCGTGTGGCGTTTGGAACGAGCTTTGCTGGTCGCAGAGTCTGGGAGAGAGCGCTCCCTTTTCCTGCCGTCCAGACTCCTCAGCGGCCGCCCGCCTAGCACGCAGGCGTGGCCTTCGCTGTGTGAATATTTTATATTAAAATATAAAGCTTGCGAGCAGGCCGTTGGCTAGCGACAGAATCTCCGAGCTCCGTGCGTCTCTTTCCTACCGTCTTCTCTCACGTCGGAGGCCCGCAGACGCACTGAGGCTCGCTGAGTATGACCGACGGCCGCAGGCGACACCCGTTCTCCGGCTGAATCAATTGTGAGAACTTGAACGCGAGGCTGGGCGCTCTCTGTATTGGAAGCTGAAGTTCACGGAAAAGCAAGCACAAGAGACTGGACGCACTTTCTCTGCCCCCGGATGCATCTCGTGGGCCCGCAGGTACCAGGGTTCAGCTGCACTGGCGTGTCTGCTCTGGAAAACTGTTAGTTTAGTTGTTGGATCAGTGGAAAAATAATATTAATAAAACAAGCTGTCTGACATCTAGTATAAACTGACAAATCGGCTTATTTTCAACTCCCATCAGTGGGCCCGAGTAGTTTCCGAAGCGTCCGTGCCAACAGGGGCACGGCAGGGGCGGACAGACACCTAGTTTCTGTTTCCCCATCTCGGCGTGGACGGTGCGCGCCCCGGGGGGACCCGTCAGTGAGGCCGCTGTTGCCTGTGTCAGGTGATTCCTTTCCTTAGTGGGGAAGGCGTCCGCGAGTAGGCGGTCCACACCGCCTGCAGAGCGCGGTGTAGCCAGCAGACGGGGTACAGCGGGGTCTGCCTAGACGGCTCTGGGTTGATTCAGGACATCCTTTATGCACCAGCCCTAAGCACCGGGACGTCTGCCTCCCGTGGGACACAATGAGGACCACGCGTCTGCGCCCCGGGGTCACCGCGGTGCTTCTCGTGATTAAATACTAATTATGGAAACAGTGCTGTCAGCTTGCCACACGTGAAACATTAATTGGTTTAAAATCCCTTTGTATGAAGCTCGGTTTGCTTCGTTTAAAGAAAACCTCCATCCTCCTTGAATTACAGGAAATTTAATTCCAAAACGTAATCGCTTTAAGGTCTATGCCCAGTGTTGAGACCAGCCCCCAGCTAATGGCAAGGTATTAAAATCGGCACCATCAACAAGGTGCATAATTTGTCATCTTCCTGCATGAAAGCTCCGGGGAGACGCTCTGCCCGGACGGGCGCCCTGCAGACCTCCTGCTCCAGCAGGGGTGCCCGCCCGGGAACTCCCGACCACGGACTGGCCGCGGAGTCCACGGCGCCACCCGCAAACCACTGGAACTCACTGGAGAAAAACCTCCTACAAAACCCAAACCGAGACTCCAGGTTCATCGGACAGTCTTTCCGGGATGAACCTGTGACGCTGTCCCTGCAGGAAACCCCTCTGGGAAACACGGGGTTTCGTGTCTGGTGGGACCCGCCCTGTGGACAGAGGGGAGGGGCCGGGCTGCACGAGCGTCTGTGCACGTGGCCTCAGTCGGTGCCGCGCGGTCACACATGTCTCATGTGGCCTACCTCCTGGGACCCGCCTCGCCACGTGGCTGTCGGTTGGTATCGCTCAGCCGTGTCTGGGCAGGTGCAGTGTCACGTCTCAAGAGCTCCAGGTGCCTGGCGGAGGACAGGCCGCGGTGAACAGGCTGGGATGGGCGCAGACGGGAGCGGCTCTGGGAGGTCAACCTGCGCGCGGAGGCGGGGAGCCTGCTGCGGCCTCGCCACTGGGGCTCCGCCGGCTCTGCACCCCCTGCGCGTGCGGCCATTCGCACTGAAGGCGCGTCTCGAAGAAAGCGTTCCAATTAAAAAGCTGCTGCCTAGTTCACTGCGTGCTCCCGTCCTTTCCGCTCTCGAGGTCCTCCCCCGCGGTCACGTTCCCAGCGCCCGTGTCCAGACACAGCTCTGGTGTTTACTCAGGTTGGGAGAGGACTCTGGGTGGCCCATGGCGACCGGCGGAGTGCAGCTCAAAGTCTCCGCGTAGTTTTAACAAATCCTAGGCCCTCGCCGAACAGAGTCACAAACTTGGGCTTACATAGAAAGCACATGCCGGTTTTTCAATGAAAGCATTTATTTATAAAACAAGTATGAAAGGTCTGAATCACCAAAGTTCATCTAAAATGTCTCTTTATAAATTAGATAATGCTACCTGTTCGTTTTACAAATACATTTGTGCCTGGACTCGTGCGGCCTCAGTGTGAACCTGCTCCCGGCGGGGTCAGACGGTGACACAGGGTCAGAAGGTGACGTGGTGCCGGATGTCATTAATCTGCTTCACCATCTGTCTGATGTGCTCGCCCCTGCAAGACGGCAGAGTCCGTCACCTCTGGGGCCGGGCGCCGTGGGGAGGGACGCGGGAGAATTCCAACTAGTGACGGGCACACGTTGGAAACGCTCCACTGAAATCCCCAGCGTGAGGCTGCTGACGAGAGCGTGCCCGACACTGCCACCAGGCCCCTTCTGCTCCCCCTCCCCACCCCCCGCCCTCCAGGGCCCGCGTGACCCTGGCTCCCGGCCCGGTGGGCACCGTGTCCGGGCAGAGGAAGGGGACTCACTCCTCCCGCAGGACGGACTGGATGCACTTGCGCTGCTGGGCGCTCAGGGCGATGGCTCGCTGAGGGCTCAGCACCTTCTCCATCTTCCGCTGCTGATAGTCCTTCTTCATGGTCACCTCGAGTACCAGACAGACACGCGTATCAGGCTGCAGTCCACGCACACGCCCACGGGCACGGTGACCCGTGAGGAGCACACGGGCACCGTGCCCTCGCCCACCTGTTTGATGGCGTTGCCCAGGTGACGGAGCTGCTCAGGGATCAGCTGCAGCTCTTTCTTCATGTCCCTCTCGCTGTCGGACAGGACGGGGAGCTGGGCACGGAAGCTGTGCAGGACCGCCTTCATCCTGGGGGAGGCGCAGGCGAGCGGCTCAGCCTCTGCTCGCAGCCCGAGGGCCCGCTGTCCTCCCAACTGGCGCTTCCGAGGCCCCGAGGCCCGGCAGCAGCTGCCAGGGCCTGTCTTCCGCCAACCGTTCGTCCCGAGCGCTGAGCAACCGCAGCAGGACCCGAATGTCATGACCCACTGACCTGTTCATGAGATCCTCCTGTTTCTCCTTGGCCTCCTCATACTTGTCGGCTAAGCGCTCTGCCATTTCCCGCAGACTCTTCCTAATGGCCGAAAACCAAGGGGTGCTGACGTCCACCCGACGGGGAAGCCAGGTGCGCAGTCGCGCGTCAGCCACGTCCCGCGCCTCACATGGGACTCACCTCTCCTCCCGACAGTAACTGAGATCTTCCAGCTGCTTCTTCTTCTGGTCACATAGTAACTTGACCCTTCAAGAACAGAGCAAAACGCAAGGTGATCCGAGGCCGCTGCACCGCGCCGGCTCCTGGCCAGGGGCCACGCCGAGGGCCCGGCCCCCACCTGCGCTGGATCTCCTCCTTGGCCAGGTCCTGCTTGAGGATGTACTGCTCCCGGAACACCTGGGTGGCCCGGCTGATGAGCTGCAGGCTCTCTTCGGGCGGAGGGGCCGCGTCTTTGTCAGACGACCTGTAAGCAGTTACAGTCGCACGTGGGCTAGGCCACGGGCACGGCGTCCCTCCGTTCAGCCCGCCCCCTCCACCCCCATCCTCCCCCTTCACCCCCGTAGGTTAAAGACACCGTGTGTCTCAACTCGCGCACACTGAAAGTTACAGGACACAGCAGCGGACGGCGCAAACGGCGGTACCGAAGGCGGCCGGGACCTGTTCTCAGAACCCACACGCCCGCACCCCGTACTTCAGAAACGCTGGGTTTGCAACACTACGTTGCAAAATGCTTCTAATGTGCTTTTCAAAGGAATCCGGGGTTTCGGATAGAATGCGGAGCGGCGACTCTTCCGCTGCCTTGTCTTCCTGGGTGCAGAGCAGGGGAGGGGACACCGGATGGACCGTGCTTCTGCAAAACACAGAAATGAGTCAACCCCATCTACCGCAGAGTCCTGTACCGCGAGGGCCCCGGGAACGCCCGAGCCACATCCACCCGCACGGCGAGAACACGAGACACGAGAAAGTGTTGCTTGTGTAACAGGAAAAGAGCGCCTGTTCTCTGCCCTGAAGAGGCCCCCGGGGGAGGTGTCCCGGTGCTACCGGGCAGCCATCATTCAGAGCATCTTCGGACCCATCTTCTCAAAAAAGAATTTGAATTGACAGACGCAACACACACACACACACAAATCAGCTCATCGGGGACTCTCTCTGCAAAGGACTGAGGAGCCACTTGTGAGCTGGAGTCCCAAACAGATAAACAACTCCTCTCCTACGTGTAATTTCAGATTTAGCCAGAAAACCACTGTATATCCTGTATTTGCTCTGTTCAACTTGATCCTAAAAACCAGGTTCACTCGAATAGTGCAGACCCTCCCAGCGGCAGTTCCGGAGCAGGCACCCCCCGGACGCCCGGAGAGGCTGGGACTTGTGTGGGACGGACCGCGGCGCACAGACCCCTGGTCCCGGGGGAGCTGGCGGGTGTGCTTTTTCCCTTCTGGCTTCATGGTTTCATTCCGAAGGGACCCAGTGTGACCGTGTATCACTGTTTGAGCAAATATGCCAGGGGAACAGGCAAAAAGGTAAATTTTTTTAACGTCTTAGTAGAAAAACCAAAATTGACCGTGAATTCTCTTCCTTTCCACCAAATGGCAGAACCGGTCAGTATTCAGAGATCATGAAAGTTCCTCCAGGGCCGTCGGGTGATGCCAGAGCTCTCAACTAGGTCCGTGCGCAGAAGCCCCTGCTCTGCACGGACACCTGGGGACTCTTCGGGCAGCTCCTCGGGACTCCCACTCCCGCACTCGTGACCCCTGGGTGACCTTCAGGGCCACCCAAGAGGAGGCGGCACCTGTGGCTTCACAGGAGCTCCTCAAGGGGAAGGATTAGGAACCCGCTTTCCACGCCTCCCGACTCCACGTGTCTCCTGCTGTCGCTCCGAGGCCCGCTCTGTGGCCCCCGCGGATGTATTCTGGCCACCTGAGCACGCCTCCCAGGCCAGCTTCCCCTTCCACCGGACGGAGGACGGGGCCGTCCTCGAGGGGGCCTCGGGTGTCCCCGGAGCCTGGCGCAAGGCCGGCACGGACGTCATTTCCACGAAGTCACGTGAACAGAGGAGCTCGGTACTCTTTCCCACACTTGGAACTAAAGCTCTCGACTCGTGCCTAAAACGAGTCCTTCTAGACGTGGCAGCGACAACAGAACCGCCCCCCCCCGCAGAGTGAAACAGAGCCGCGTAGGCGCGAGGTCAGACTCACAACAAAGGCCGGACGAGGCATTCGTAGCCGCTGGTGACACAGATCATCGTGGGCCCCAGGACGTCCGGGACGATCCAGAACCCTCGGACCGGGGCCGGCTGCCTGGAACGACACGGCTCCGGCTGGCATACGAGCACGCGCAGACCTGGCAGCTGGGTTGGGGCCCAGAGGCCACCTGGCTCGCCGAACCCGGCAGCCCTCCCCAGTCGACGGGCCGCTCCCTGCCCGCTGCCCAGGCCCAGCCGTCTCCCCCCAGCACCCACCCCGGAGCGGGCGCCCTCCACCGAGCTGCGGCCCTGCGACCGGGTCCGGCGCTTCACCTAGCGTCCCCACCCCCGTCCCCGCCTCGTGGAGGGCAGTCCTGGGACTGGCGGGGACGGCCACCTGGCCAGCGCCCCACAGGCCTCCCCGCTCCCCTGCCCCGGGCAGCAGTGTCTGCGTAGCACCCCTTCACCTTTCTGGGGAGGGGAGACGGAGAGGGGTCTGGAGTTAACGGTGTTTCCGGCATGAGATCCGTACGGCAGGAGCACACACGGCTCCTGTGACGTCAAGCCGGGCTGCTGCAGGGGCGATGGCCCGTGTGGCCTCCCGGCTCCCAGTTCCCTCCCCGCACCGCAGCAACAGCCACCCCCGCCCATCTTCGGCCTCGCTCTTAAGCGGCAGTTAGTTTTACCCAGTTGAGGAACGCACAAGGATGGGGTTCCGTCATCCACTTCACCCGTTCACCGTCCAAACCAGGGCCGCCCTCCCGTCCCTGGAAGGGCCCTCGCCGTGGGACCCCGAGAGCCTATGTGCTGCCGTTTGGGGTCCCGACGCCCTCCTCCCGGGTCAGCCCCAGTCCTCTGGCCGCTGCAGCCCTTCATCCCTGCTCTCCTCCCCCCGCGCCCCCCACGGGCCCAGCCGCGTGGACACCCTCCAGGAACAGACCCCTCCACGTGCCCCCACCCATGTCTTCCCAGGTCCACCCTCCTCCCGTGGCCCAGCTGTCCGAAGGTACCACCCAGATGCAGGTGTCCCGTGTAGGGGCGTGGCCGTCACTCTAGACTCGTCCCTCCCCCTGCTGAGCGTGTGCCGGCAGCCGGTGGAAACAGCATTCTAGACACGAGGCCACAGCGCGCAGTGATGCACGCAGACCGCGGCTCTGCCCTGACCGACCTCACGTTCTCCAGACAGACCGTGACCTCAATACGCGCTGCGGGACATGAGGTCAGGGTCACGGGAGTAAGCGGGGTGGCGGCTGGGGAGCACCCTCCGGGCGGAGGCATGACCCAGGCGGGTGAAAGGGGCAGGGCCTCACCTGCAGGGCAGCGGCTTCGTACACAGGATGTGCTCCACGAAGCACTTCTGTTCCGCAGCGAGCTCCTGCAGGCTGTCCTTGTCCTCTTCATCTGCAAAGGCGCACACACAAGTGACCGGCGCGCACGCGGACACAGGTCTGCAAGGGAAATGCAGCAAAGGCGCGTCCCGGGCCGCCGCGCCCAGGGCACTCCGCCTTCCTGCCGCAGACCCCTCCTTCCCGCGGTGGCAGGGGGACCTGCGGCCCCGAGGGGACACTCACCCAGACCCGGGACTTGTACAACAGCTGTCTGAAATGTCGTTCCCAATACGCACAACCCGTCGTTTACACGGCGCGATCCCCGGGTCTCCGGTGTACCGTGAGAGCCGTGCGGCCCTCACCAGGACACAGACCGTCTCGCTGCCCAGAGGAAGCCCTCGGCTCTGCCGCAGGCCCGGTCATGGCAGCCCCCGCCGGTCCGCTTTCCGGCTCTGCAGGCCCACCCACCCTGCACCTGTCACCTGTGTCCTGTTCGGGCCTGGCTGCCTCCACGCCGCAGCTGTGGGCTCATCTGTGTTGCATGATATGCCGTCAGACGGACAGATCGCTGTGTCCTCAGAGGGTAATGGGCACTTAGCCATCTGGCCCTTAGGAGTAGCACTGGTGTGGACATGTGTCTAGCGAGTGTCTGTGCGGACACGCGTGGCCACTTCTTGTGGGTGTGCGCTGGGCCGAGGTCAGGCCGATCATCTGAGGGACCACCAGACTGCTTCCCAGAGGGCTGCACCATCTTACATTTCCATGAACGCTGCACTCACAACCCTGGTTACTGTCATTTTTTCTTTAGCCATTTTAATGGGTGTGAAGTGGTTTTTGTGGGATCTCATTTCATGACCGATGACAGCGAACACGTTTTCATGGGCTTAACAGTCTGTACCCCATCACAGGAGGCAGATCTATTCAGATCCTTTGTCCGTTTTTCAAATTGGGCTCTTTATCTTACTACCGAGTTCTAAGAGTTCTTCTGTATTCTAGACCAAGTGCGTTACCAGACAGGATTTGCAAACACTCCCTCCTGCCCCTGGACTCTCTCTGTACTCTGGTAATCATGCTTTCTTCTCAGAGCTCCACAGGTTTAGGTCTTCTTTTCAGGTCTCTGACCCACTCTGGGCCACTTTTGTGTTACGGTGTGAGGCAGGGGTCCAAGTTCCTTTCCGTGTGTGCACACGTGCCCTGGTCCGAGCACTGCTTCTTAGAAAGACTCCCCTTCCCCGCTGATCCGTCCTGGCCCCCGGGTGGAGACCAGCTGGACTCCCAGCCTGCTGTAAGCAGCTTGGAAGCATGAAAGTTCCAAGTGTGTTCTTGTCTATCAAGACTGTTCTGGCTGTTCCAGGCCTATAGAATTTCAAGTGAATTTTAGGATCAGCTTGTCAATCGGTGCAAAGCCAGCTGGCATCCTGACGGGGAGGCTACTGGATCTTCACATTGACTGGGCCGGGGCGGGGGGGGGGGGGGGGGGGTGCCCTTTCACAATATTATGTTTTCTGATCCCTGAACATGGGATTTTTTTATTTATTTAGACCTCTTATTTCTTTCAGTAACATTGTGTAGTTTTAAAAGTATATGTTTTACACTTTTGTCAAAGTTAAGTATTTTGTGTGTTTTGAGGTCACTGCCTATGGGAGTATTTCCTTAGTTTCCTTTTGGCTTGGTCACTGTTGGTGCACAGACACAGAACTGACACTTGCAGACGGCTCCTGGGTTTGGCAACCTCTCTGCACCCATTTATTAGTATAAATACTCTCTGCCAGGCGGCCTATGATTTACTACGTGAAAGATCACGTTTCCAGAGAAGAGGGGTTTCCGTTCTTCCTTTCTAATTCTGAGGCCTTCAGTTCCCTTCTCGGCTACTTTCCTCACCTGGCGCCTCCACTCCGATGCTGGACACAAGCGGCGGGAGGACGTCCTCTGGCCGCGGATCTTCAGGGGAACAGAAGCAAAGCAGCTGTGGAAACAGCTCAGCTGGACCCTCAGCTGCGATTCCCAAGCAAAGCCCCAGCTGTGTAACCGGGTCTCTTTGTGCTCATTACAGGAAGAGGTAAGAGAAAACAACTGGGTTTTTACAAAAACCACAAAGATTTGATGATTTAGGAAATTCTCAACCTATGTGAATGGCAAAAGCAGCTAAAATTAAGAGATTCACCATTAGGAAATCACGCTTTAGAGGAAAAAGCCACCGGTGTGCTGAGAGGTCAGCAGGATCAAAGGTCAGAACGCCCAGTCACGCAAGGGCCCCCTGAAGGAATCAGGAGTGTGTCCTCAATCCCGTGGCCATGTGAGCAGAACCCAAAAGAGAGACGGGATTCACCAGGTAAGGCCTTTGGGTGAACCAACTTCTTCCCATACACACAGGAGACCAGAAAGTTCTTGAGAATCTGTAGCCACGGAAATACTGCTGCCTTGCACTGAAAGAGTCACGGGATGATGAGGAAAGGCTGTTCCGCCCCCAATTCCGCAGGCAGAAAACTGGGTAATAAACCCCTCAGCTACAGGTCAGTGCGAACTTTCTGGAAAAGATGAAGGATTGCTCAGGGCAGCTCTGCAAGCCCAGGGAGCACCCCCAGGCCTCGAAGCCTACCAGAACTTAGTTCTGAGCCCGTTCAGGACGCGCGGTTGCAGTTTCCCTTCCGTCTTCTCCCTTTCTGACCTGGAATGTGTGGAAACTATACGCGCGCCTGTCCCACCACTGCGGTCTGGGAACAGAGAGCGTGTTTTCTAGTTTCAAGGTCCAGAGAGAGGCATTCCGCGCAGGATCCGATCTACTCAGAGTGTTTACACAGCCAAGCTGGATGATGTGTGACATGCAGGTGGGGCTCGTGAGGTTTGGAGGAGACTGTGCCGTCTGCGCTGCTGTAATGTAGGTTTGGGACGCGGGTCAGATGGAAATCTTTGGAGGCCATGGGGTGCCACAGACTAGGCAGAACGGCGCACTCCCCAAGGGGGTCTGTATCCAAACCCCAGAACCTGTGAGTCGTCAGGCTGCAGGCGGAGGAAGAGGCTGCAGACGGAACGAGAGCCGGTCGTCGGTCTCGGAGGTGGATTGAGGTGGATTGTTTTGGATTGTTCTGGATGGGCCCGAAGCTATGACAAGTTTCATTAAAAGGGAAAGAAGGAAGCAGAAAAGGAGAGGACGACTCACCTCTCACCACTGCTGACTCTGAAGCCAGAGGACGGAGACTCTGAGCGAGGGGAGGCTGGGGAGGCCGGGGAGGCCAGGATGACCGTCACCTAGAGCCTCCAGAAAGGGAGGTCATCCCGGGACTTCTAACCCGGAGAGCGCTAAGATAATCGGTCTTTGCCGTTGTGACCCACTAAGTTCGTGATTTATTACAGCGGCAAAAGACAGCCACAGAAAACACCTGGGCCCTGCCCCGTACACATGGCGCTCGCGGTGGCTCTTCCCAGACGCCCCTGAGCAGTCTGGGAACTTTTCATTCCTCGTTTGCTGAGCGCCTTGAACAGGAAAGGCTGCATTCCTTAGACCCCTTTTCTGTCTGCGGAGATGACGAGGCGGTCTGTCCTTCACCAGTGCGGCGGTCTACGTCGGCGGGTTTCGGGGCGCTAACCCCGCCTCGGGTTCCTGGGAGAAATCCCACTTGGGCCTGGGCTGCCTTCCTTTTTGTACGATACTGGGTTCAGTTTGCGAGTATTCTGTTGAGGATTTTTTGCATCTGTGCTTGTGACAGGGGGGCAGTGACCTCAAAGAGTGGGCTGGGGGGTGCTGCTGCTTCCTTCTGTTGTTGGAAGAGCTTGTGAAGAACTAGTTTCTTTAAATGTGAAACTCTGAGTTTGTGGTTCTAGCTTTTCTTTTTGGGTTGCTGACTGCTATTCAGCCCCTGTGCTAGTTTCAGGCCTATACCAACGGTCTAGTTTGAGTCGGTATTGGTAGTCTGTATCCGCCTCGTCGTGGGGACCTGTGTGGCGCGCAGCTGTGCACGGTTCTGTCGTGATCTTGAACCGCTTCTGAGGCCGGTGCCACTGTCTCCTCTCTCGTTCCGGACAGGACTGAGTCTTCGCTCAGGGCTGGTCTCACTGAACAGACCCATGTTGTTTTTTTCCGAGGACAGTCTTTTGGTTTCGTTGACTTTCTCTATTATTTTTTGGTTCTAAACTACTTTTTGACAGAATCTGTGAATCACACCAAAAAGCCCGGAGAACTCACCTGACCCAAGAAATTTGTGAAGTTTATGAATCCAGGTCAGCCCGACACTGTGCACGCCGGCCTCGTGAGTGCAGTGGTATCTTGAGGGACACTTGGGATCTGCAGACGGAAACGCCAACAGCACACAGGTCGTCGTCCGAAAACTGGCGTCCACCCGGCAGCCCAGGAGCACACCGCCCACGGAGGTGACGGGCGACGGCCCTTCACACTATGGGACTACACTGGGGATTTGAACTTCAAAACTCAAATTCAACTTTCAAATATATTTTAAGTATTTTTCAAAGTAATGACTACAACCCAAACGTTATTTCTAAACCTTCACAGAAGAATTCAGCAAAGCACGAACCCTGTGGCCTGCCCGTCCCCTCTGCACACGTGTTCACAGCTCTCTTCTTCAAGACAAAACGGAGCCTGCGAGAGGTCACGGCTGTGGACAGCGCATGCGCCGGCGTCACCAGCCACGCGAGCGGGCCAAGGACCGGCCGCAGCTGCCGGGCGAGCAGTCCCGTCGCCGCGCGCCCGGGCAGCCGGCAAACGCCAAGTCTTACTTGTCCTGGTAACGTGGACTTCCAGTCTTCACATTTAAGTTGGGATACAATTCTTTCCTTTTTTTCTTAAACAAGCTTTCCTCGCTAAGTGGGGCTCGAATTCACAACCCTGAACCGACAGTCACATGCTCTTCTGCCAGAGCCAGCCAGGATCCCCAGCAGATTTTTTTCTTTGATAGAATTCTTATTTGACATTCATTTATTCACTCATTTCATTCATTCATCAGAGAGAGAGAGAGAGAGAGAGAGAGAAAATGCGCACACGCACTAGGAGGGGGGCGGTGCGGGAAGAGGGAAAGATGGGATCCCAAGCAAGCTCCATACTCAGTTCAGAGCCCGACACAGGGCTCGACCCCACGACCCGGGGATCACTACCTGAGCCAAAATCAAGAGTCAGATGCTTAACTGAGCCACTCAGGCGCCCCGACATCCTTTACATTTATATTAAGAGATATGAGGAACCACTCCGGAGTTTTAATGAAAATTTCTATCTTCTTTTTGAGCCCTAGTACCAGTGAGACTACATGAAACTGAAAGACGGGTTCTGGACACTTTACTTAGGAGTGTTTATCCCTGGGACTCTGTCCTTTTGCAAGACGACACAGCTAGAAACAAGATACAGAAATAATTTACACACGAATGCTAATTTAAGATGCAACCGTCATCCATAAACCCTAAATGAAAACTTCCATCTAAGAGCCTCACTACTTTCTTACCGTTGACTTCACAGTTTGTAAATGTCATAAACAAATATTAATATTTCTTTTCTATTTTATATCTCGGGGTTCTAAGTAGCATCTGAAAGCAGCATTTGCCATATAAAGTTTTAAAACTCCTGGTCTATGCCAATCCTCTCTCTGAACAATAAAACGTTAAAAAGTTTCTTTTCATCTGGCCACACTTGAGACTTTCAGATTCAAATCCTCTCGTTAGGTCTACTACTGTTTCAGAGGACTTAAAACGTGCCTGAGGTGCTGACGTTGATAGAAACATCTCAGGACGGGAAGGCAAGAGAAACCCGTCATCAAGAGGCAACATTAGCAAACACAGTAAGAATCTGCCAGGCACCCCCACCACGTGGTCTTTCACTTGTGTCGACGAAAACCTGGGTCTGTTTCAATGACCGGGATGAACCCTAAGCACAAATCAGTTTACCAGTTGCACATCTGTGAGAATATTAACTCACTGGGAGATAAAAACGCCTACGTTTAAGATTTCCCAAAGAGGGGCGCTTGGGTGGGTCAGTCAGGTAAGTGGCCACTTGGGCTCAGGTCAGGATCCCCGTTCGTGAGCCGGAGCCCCACGTCAGGCTCTATGCTGACAGCGTGGAGCCCGTCTGGGATTCTCTCTGCCCCTCCCCAACCTGCGCCCAGGTATGCATGCTTCCTCACTCACAATAAAAATAAACATTCCCCAAAGATGTGCCTTTACAAGGAAACCAATAAGTCGCTTATGTCACTGGGGCTCAGTCTCATCTCTAAAGCAAAGGTCTGCAGCCACCTGGACCACACGCCTCTGAACACGGCTTCGTCAGACACGCTCGGGGAGCCCCTGCACTGGACCCCTGCACAGAACCACTACACCTGAACCAACGCTGTGCTGGGTGGAGCGGAGATGTCAGGCCACTGCAGACAGAGCCCCTCTCCCCACACTGGGCCCAAGAAACCTAAGGAGGCTCCGAGATGCAGTGAAACGGCAGCAGGGTCACAGAGTCTTGTGTCAGAGGGACCCCAGAGGTCATCTGATGTCAACCCTACCACTTTCAGAGGAGGAAACGGACGGCAGCAGGGCTGACCGAATGCCTGCTAATGTCAGAACTATAACCGAAGCCCAGCACACATCAGGCTCCTTCCGCTCCGCCCCGCAGCATCTCAACAACAGAGGCTTCGACTGACTCGCATCTACTCAAAATCCCCAAACAGAGATAAGCTGCTGAAAAAGATCTGGAACCGACCAACCGAGATAAGGCAAAAGGAAAGATAAAAAGGACAACGTTCAAACTGGGTCTGGGCCTGACAAGTGTGCTCTACAATGAAGACAGAGGCCTCACAGAGACACCCTAGCCCCAGTGTGTTACGAGAGCACACGCGTAAGTGGCTGACTCATGAAGTCACCTTCTGCGCGGACCAGGAAGAATTCCCTATTCTGACTCCGGAGGGACCCAGACTGCAGACCACGATCTGAAATCGTGGGAAGCGCGCCCAGCCTTTCCTGGACCTGAAGCACAGGGCGGAGCCGAAGCCGGGTTCCCACAGCTGGGCCGCGCACCCAGGTGCCCGGGGACGGCCTGTGACCGGCTCCGTGTACACAGGATGGGGCCAATACGTTACCTCTGTGAAGTTTGATGGGACAAGAAAAGTCAGAATCGAAGGGGTCCTCCTCTCCGGACGCCAGTTTCAGGGCGAGCTCCAGCTCCACGCACTCGAACACGTACAGGGAGGGCACGAGGTCGGCCCTGGAGTCCCAGGACGTCTCCGACTGTAAGAGAACCGGCAGTTTCCGTCTTCATGCTCATTTGAAAACGCACACAACTCAAAACACAAGAAATTCTCCTTACTTCCAGCCCCATTTTACCAGGACCTTAATATTCTTAAAGGAGAGACCAAAGACTCCCTCCTTTTAGGAAGTTGTGAATTGAGTTTAGGAGTCAGTTTCGCAATTCACAGGTTCTCTGTATCTGTCACACAGGACCCTGAAGGTCGCCACTCCGAGCGTGGACAGAGTCCAGCGTCACATGGACTTCCAAGTGGGCTTCACGTAACGCCAAGTGTTTGAGTCCCCAAGTACACAGAGTGCCAGACGGACACGACCGATGACGTCCCGAGCGTTCTCACCGGCCCGGGGACCACACGCGAGGCCGGAGACGCGAACTGGGCACGGGCCGGACTCACCGCCTGCTCCTCCTCCTCCTCCCCTTCCAGCACGACGCAGTGGTACAGCGTGCCCGCCTCCGTGGCGATCACCAGGACGTTGGGGACGCAGGGCAGGCAGAGCACGGCACAGGCGTCATAGCCGTAGTTGTCCTCCGCCGCGGGGTGCATGGGCAATGGGCCCAGCAGCTTCCCGATGATGCCGGGGCTAAGGGAGGAGGGAACACACACGTGGACACGCTGACGACAGCCAGGCCCCTGCCGTGACCTCTCCTGCAGCTGCGGGACCCCAACCAACAGCACAGCCCCACGGGGGGGCCTGGGGGGCTCAGTCGGTTGAGCGTCCAACTCTTGATTTTGGCTCAGGTCACGATCTTGAGGTTTGTGGGATCGAGCCCCACGGTGGGCTCTGTGCTGATTGTGCAAAGCCTGCTTGGGATTCTCCCCCTCCCCCTCCTCTCTCAAAAATAAACGTTAAAAAAAAAGAAAAGAAAGACACCAAAACCTTTAACAAAAAACAGAAACAAAAAGCCCATGGCACCGTGTGCTCCTGACCCTCCACGTGCCCGCTTCCCCTGGACTGTCGCCTCTCCGCGGCTTCTCACCTAGAGAGAACTCTGTGCACTAGGGGACACTGACAAGGTCTGAAGACATTTCTGGTTGTCACGACCAGGGGGATGGGGGAGGGAGGGCGCTTACTGGCGTCTAGCGTGGAGATGCGGCTCCACAACTCTGCCCAGGGCAGCCGGGCAGGGGTTACTCCGCGCAGAACGTCACCATCACCTGTGCGGGGTGAGGAGCCACCCCTCCCCCAGTGAAGCTGCTCCCGGACTAAGGCCTCGAACCACGAATGTGACGCGCTGTGGCTGTCCCCGCGGGTCACGGCTGCCTCCGACACCCCTAACACGTACAGTTCTCCCTCCCAGTTTTCTTCGGCCTCTGACAGCCCTCATTTCTGTCTCGTAAATACGGCGCCCCCCCAGCATTTTGTCACAAGCCCTCTTCGCTTCAAAGCACGCACTCACACGAGGGCACGGCGGGCCACACCTGGTGCTGACCACTAAGCACGCAGCGGAGCCGGTCTGTAGCTGGATTAGAGCAACAATGACTGAGTGCCGGCGACACCCCCAGGAGCCGGCGTGGCCGGGCGAGCACACGTCACCCAGAGTTGCCAGACCACGTGCCGAGGGTGACAGTGCAAGGATTTACCAGGTACAAAGAACTTGGACGTAAGAAAGGTACTAAAAGTAAGAAAAATCAGGGGCCCCCGGTTGGCTTAGAAAGTTGTACATGAGACTCTTGATTTTGGCTCAGGTCACAATCTCAGGTTTGTCAGACTCTGCTGACAGCGTGGACCCTGCTTGGGATTGTGTCTGTCTGTCTGTCTCTCTCCTTCCCTCCCTCCCCACCCCTCCTCCGCTTGCTCTCTCTCAAAATAAATAAATGTTAAAAGAAAAAAATAAGATTAATGTGAAAGTATATTCTGGGAAGAAGTGAACTTTCCAAGCTAAGGAGCAGCTGTGGAACGTTCTGGAAGCATGAAAGACAAATACCAGTAGGAAGGAGACTTAGCTTGCTAAGACAACAAAAGAGCTGGGGCGCGTGGGGGGCTCAGTCAGTTAAGCGGCTGACTTCGGCTCAGGTCGTGATCTCCCGGTTCGTGTCTTCAGATTCTGTGTCTCCCTCTCTCTCTGCCCCTCCCTCACTCATGCTGTCTCTCTGTCTCAAAAATAAACAACACGTTAAAAAAAAAAAAAAGGGGGCAACAGAAGTGTAGCGGGCGGCCGGGCCCTCGCCACAGGCTCAGGGAGCAGGCGCCCTGCAGCCCACGCCAGGGCGCCGAGTCTCCCTGCGGGGCGACCGCGTCACCAGAGGCTCACTCTCCTGAGATCAATCTGACAGCAGCGAGGGGCTGAGGATGAGGTGTGGACAGACTGGGGAGGGCAAAGTCTTACCACAACAGTTGCCTGGAGCAGGGGACGTTCAGGTGGAGGGGATGCAGCTGAGAGGGAGCCCCCCGCCCGCGGCAGCCTCCAGCTCCCCTTCCTCATTCCGCACCCCCACGCCCCTGCTCCCGCGGGGACCCGGCGGATCCCTCAGCCCCAGCTCGGGTGCCAGGGGCCCCCCTGTGCTCACCCCCCTCCCACGGCACGTGAGGCCCCGGACTCACACCTGCCACTCACAGGGCCCTGACCTCACGTGTGAATCAAGTACATTAACCTCTGGCCGGACGCCTTTCTGGTTACAAACGTGCTCCGGATCCCCGCCCTCTCCTGCCTGTGACTGTCCAGGACAGGCGATCCTGCTCCGTCCGGTCCTGTATTTCCAACTGCCCACGAACCGTTTCCTCTTTATGAGCCCAATACTGTGTCACACTGACCGTCTGTAATAGCAAACCCCCCCTCAGCTGCCCTCCGGACCCTGGCTGTCTTCACGGCTCAGCCCCTCCCTCGACCAGGAAGGGAATCGGACCGGCTCAGCCTCCGCGGTAGGTGTGCCCGCTTCTCCCTGCCTCAGAACGGCCGGTCCCATCTTGTAGACACTCAGCTGACTCTCTCTGCCCCAGGCCGTCCCTAACCGATGGCTTCATCCTTCGGTTTAGAAACCATCACTGGGAGGAGGGGCCGAGATGGCGGAGAGGAAGGGAGCTCTGTAAACTTCGTCTGCCCCATCGATCAAACTGAGAAGGACATTACTCTCATCTGCAAGAGCGGAAGGAGAAAATACGGACTCCAGAAGGAAGAGAACCTGAAGGGTACCTGAGTGAGAGAATATATCCCATCCCTACCTCTCCCCTCAACCGCTCATACGCTTTGAGACTGTCCACTGTCCTCTGTTGTCTCTGACCCCCTTTAATTTTTTTTTATTTTTTTTTCTTCTTTTTCTTTTCCTTTTCCTCTTCTCCTCTTTTCGTCTCTTTCCTCTCCATTCGCTCTATTTTCTTTCCCCCTGTTAATGTGTGTGTTTGATTCATCTGTGCGTTTGTGTGTTACTGTCCCCTCTGTGTGTGTCTGTCTGTTTTCCTTCTTAGGGCTACACCAAGAAACAAGCCAAAGTGTGCATGACAGCGAGTCCCAAATACCGCTGAGCAGGGAAATAAAATATTCAAAGGCACAACAAGAGCAACTGAGAGACACCATTAAAAGAATAGTTCCTGAAACGACAGGCCCTAGACAGTCAATAAGCCTCCTTTAACAGAGAAATATTAACAGGTGCACAGTGCACAACGAGCTTTCTAAAGGTGACAAGAGACAGAAAACTAGCAAAAATGACAAAACGAAGGAACTCTCTCCTGAAGAACCTCCAAGAGGAAGTCACAGCCACAGAACTGCTCAAGACAGATCTAGACAACATACCGGATCAAGAATTTAAAAAACTTGTCATAAAATTAATCGCTGGGGTTGAGAAAAGCATCAAAGAATCAACTGATGAGTTAAAAAAGGCTATAGGTGAGGTGAGTAACAAACTGGAGGCAGCCACCTCAAGGATTGACGAGGCAGAGAGAAGAATAGGTGAATTAGAAGATATAGTTATAGAAACCATCACTGGCTTCCCGCCCCCCTATTCCTACAGAAAAGACCCCATGTTCCTCAACGTGGTGTTGAACTCCCCCCCACCCCCGTTTCTCCCGGGCAGATGCCTCCAGCTTTCTGGAAACCACTGCTCCAGCCACGAGTGCCTGACCACCGGAGCCCGAGCCGGAGAGACACATGCCCTCGGGACTAAGTGGTCGCATCCTTCCCCGACTCCATGAATCCTCACTAGACGTCAGTCCCTGTCCACGGAAGTCTCCCGACTTCCTCACCCGCTGCGAGCCGGGAGCGGTCCAGGCACTCAAAGCCAGGATGCAGACGCCAGGTCCCTGACACTAGCCACCCTCCCAGTGCCCAGCCCACACGAGATGCAACGACATTTTTGTGGTTTAGACTTCGTGAAAACAAACCGTCTTCAGTGAATCTCCAAGAATGCTAAAGAACTGACTCAAACAACACAAAGAAATCAAAGGTCAGACAGTCTGTGCCCGTCTTTCCCCAAAACGCGCAAACCAGGCGTCAAACCTCGCGGCCACACAGAGACCCACGGACCACAGTCTGGCTGGGACACGCTCTTCACGCACTGGGCTCGCCCCCCCCCCACTCACCTGTGCACCAGACTGACGTACGTGAGGAAGGTCTCCCCGTTCTCGTACAAGATGTACAGCGGGTACCCCACTATGTCACCTTTGCCTTTCTGTCCAAACATGGTCTTGGGGACCGCTGACAATGGCCCGAAGTCAAATGCCACTGCTGTCTCGCCCAGAGATGCGGTGTACGCCCTTCTGCAAAGATATTTAAAAATCAGCATGTTAAAATCAAGAATGAAAACGATGTCCGATGACAGGAGGCGGGGATGCGGCTTGTACTGATGGAGAAGGCAAACCAGAGCACAATGAAATGACAGAAACGTGAAGCCGTCCTGTGCTACCTCACACTCGACAGCTTAAACGTACGCACATGCAGACAGGACAAATACGCACGCAGACGCCTGAACGCAGAGAGAGACTGGAAGCAAATGCTGAGCAGAGGGACACGTTCACCCCGCAAGGATTTCCTCCGCACCAGCCCTTTGCCCCGCACTGTCACACGTGCTAGGGACGCACCCGAGACTTCAACTGAGGCCCCGCCCTCCGGTGAAACACGCAGGCCTCCAGTGAAACAGAAAGGAACACTCGGCGCCAAATCAGAAAATGACATCATCAGGAAAATGAAGTTGGGGAGGAGCTGCTGCAGGTGCTGCCCGGGAAGGACCAGGACGCGCTGACGTCAGAGCATGGATTCGAAGGAAGGAGGGGAGCCAGTGGGCAGCCACTGGGAAGGGGTAGATGTTGTCTGAGGACTGAATGGTGAGGAGGCCAAGCTCGGAGCCAGGGCTCAGAGGTGGGAAGAAGCCGAGGGGGCGGCCTATGGGCCACGGTCAAGAATAAAGCAGAACGAGGGGCGCCTGGGGGGCTCCGCTGGTTGAGTGTCCAACTTCGGCTCAGTCATCATCTCATAGTGCGTGGATTTGAGCCCCATGTCGGGCTCTGCGCTGACAGCTGGGAGCCTGGAGCCTCTTCGGATTCTGTCTCCCTCTCTCTGCCCCTCCCCTGCTCATGTTGTGTCTCTCTCTCAAAACTAATTAAACATTTAAAAAATTTTTATTTAATTAAAAAATAAGAAGAATAGAGCAGAATGACCTGCTTTATACCCAAAGTGTTGCTCTGGCTCCACCTTAAGGAGAAACTATAGGAAATCACAGATTTTGTTTTCTTAATACTTTGCTGTAGCTTTTCCCTATTCTCTACATTTACATTTTCCTTTGTAATCAGGAAAAACGAGTGGTGAAGTGCGCGTCTCTGTAAAGTTCAACGTAACGGGTTATCCGGCGCGACTCCGGGTGGACACGGGGTTAACACGCCCGGGGAGAACAGGACGGCACCAGTGCGTGCGGCGGGACACGCTCACACAGTTCGAGGAGCGACACCACTCCGTCGTGCTGCCGACATCACGTGCGGGTTTATCACACGGAAAGGTATACGTTGTCAGGAGGCAGGAAAAAACCGAGGGAGCCCAGAATCAGAATAAAAGAACAGCCTGTGTTCACCTAAATGATCCAGACAATGAAGGGACAAAAGACACGGAAGTAAGAGAGACTTAAGTGACCCCGGAGCTTAGTGAATGCAGGCCTGTTTCCCATGATGACAGCAGGGATCGATCAGCGAGTACCGACTCCGGGTCAGGACCCACGATACGCATTTTTATGTCACCTCGTCCATCCTGTACAGTGATCCCAACAGAAAAGCACCAGGATTCTACTGATGGTCACGGAACACGGTCACGGAGATGCAGCCGGTGCGCCACAGCGGCCACGTGGCAGGGCTGAGGTCACAACCCGGGCACGCGGGCCCCACTGCCTCGCGCCCACGCACCGGCTCTGCGCCAGGCCTGGGAACGGACACCGGGAAGCTGGGGAAGGTGCCCCGACACTGCGGGCCGGGTGGGGCGGTGGCGTCCACCCCCAGAGGCCGGTGCTTGCCCTCCGGGGACAAATGCAGGTGCTGAGCTGAAACACTCATTCTGAGGGGCGCCTGGTGATTCAGTCTCCGAATTGGGCTCAGGTCATGATCTCATGTTTGTGGGGTCAAGCCCACAGCTGTGCTGACAGCTCAGAGCCTGGAGCCTGCTTCCGATTCTGTGTCTCCTTCTCGTTCTCTGCCCCTCCCTTGCTCATGGTCTGTCTCTCTCTGTCTCAAAAGTAAATAAAACCTTAAAGAAATAAATTAAAAAAAGAAAGAAAGAAACACTCATTCTGAAACTGTCCCCAGGACTTAAACTGGCCGCAGGTCAGCGGCAGCCTGGGGCTGCCGGCGGATGTGGAGGCGAGCCCTCTCGGGACGAGCGCACCAACTCGGGCCCTTCCCAAACCTGAAGACCAAACACATGTGGACTTCCAGGCCAAGATCAGCGACCGCAGGGGGAGGCCGAGACGGTGGGGCAGCGGCAAGGCCAATCCAGGCGCAGACCTCCGCCCCTGCCCCCGGTGCTGCGCACATACGGAACAGCTACATATAACGTAGTCATAGGACTAAGGGCTCGAAAAGCAGGAAGAAACACGACTATTAGATGCGACCACCACGGAAACAGGAAAAGAACCAAATGGAACATCTAAAAATACGACGACTAAAGCTTCACGCTACATGCGCGCGCCGTGGGTGGTCCTATGCGGTCCTCACCAGAAGGACTGCTCACGAGGCCAGAGGGATGTGGTTTGTGAGTCCAAAGGATGACTGTTAACGGTCGGAGAGCCTGGATCATGGCCCTGCAGGGGCCGAGAAAACTAAGAGCCAGGGTCACCGGAGTCAGAAGGGGTCCCTCCTCCTTGCAGGTTCTGGGTGCAGACGGTCTGGGAGGCGGGCAGGCAATCGCCCCCCTCCCTGAGCACACGGCTGGTCGGCTCCGGCCCGACACTGCCACCTCACACCTCTGTCATGGCAGAACTTACCGCCTCCTTCAGGATCAGGAGGGAACTCCCTCCAGGCACTGTCATTTTAGAACGTTCTTGAGAGAGCAGCTGGCAGCTGCAGTCACGTTTGGCTTCGGGAACCCGTGCTCCCTCGTCCCATCGCCCACCTGTGCTCACTCCTCAGGTGCCCAGAGTGTGGTCACCGCTGGAAAACCTTGCAGTCTCCGTTAGAACTGCATTTACGAACCCAATAACTGAACTAAAGAACTACCTCATGGCACAAATAACTTACCCTTTATTGAGTATCAGACTCTCTTCTTCTGCTTCCGAAAGCACAATGACCTTGGCGGGTGTCTGAGGCTCACGCAGAGAGTAAATCCTGGTGAACAGAAGAGCACAGAGACCGCACTTAAAATTCTTTCATTTTTTTTAGAGTGTTTACATTTTCGAGAGAAACAGAATCCCAAGCAGGCTCCACACTCATTGCAGAACCCAATGCGGGGCTCGAGCCCATGAACTGTGAGATCCTGACCTGGGCCAAGACCAAGAGTCAGATGCTCAACCTACTACGCCCCCCGAGGTGCCCCAACATTCTTTTACCTCAAAACTGCCCTTCCCTCCACTTACTCGCTGCTGGAGAACTTTCCTCCTGGCCTTTACCCCATTTCCCTGACAAAGGGCTTGCTCACTGACAAGGTCGCCCGTAACACCCGAGGCCGTGGGCCCTACAGAAACGCCCTCTCGCGCCCTGGAACCCGTCCGAGCCTGCCGCACCCCGCTGTGGGTCTGCAACTTCCCCGGTGTCCTCAGGCACATTCACCTCGACCCGGCGCCCCCCCCAGCCCCACTGACCCCCCCAAGTGCGCCAGCACCCCTGCATGCACACCACCGGAGTCTGCCCGCCACACGCCACTCCTGCCAGACAGCAGCCACATCTCTCTCCTCTATACGCCCACGGGCGCAGAGTGAGGGCTGTCCGGCCCCCAGCTATGCGCGCTGTTGTTACACAGGACGCAGTCACGTCATCCCCGCTTTCTCAAGAGAAAATACCAAACTGGAAGTGCGTCTTAAAAATTTTTGCCAAAATCATTTTAATTTAAAATGACTAAGTCAACAACACATGTGGCTATAGTTAAAAGTAGAATTTTCAGAAGCCAATAACATCATCATTGTTAAACCTTGTTAAACCCATATTGAGTTAATCACTTACTTCATCTGACCAGCCGAAGAAGTTTTAAACCCAGTTTGCTCCATTACCAGCGAAATACCATTTAATAGATGGTTTTAACAAAACTCTGGTGGAACTGGTGACACATACACCATGGTCTTCCTGGCTGCCCGCACACACCACTGACCTCAAAACACACGCTAATACGAGACGGGACACACAAGAAGGGGAGGCAGCGAAAGGGAGAGCAAGTGCAAGACAGCGTCGAGGGGGGCCCTGCAGCCCCAAAACCGTCCACAGGCTCTGGGGCTTTGGGGAAGGGATGTGAGCGGTACCACATATTTATTTACTTTTCACAAATTTATTTATGAGGGAGAGTGCGTTTGTACATTAGCAGGGGAGGGGGAGAGAGGGGCAGAGAGGAGGGAGGGAAAGGGAAGGAGACAGACCAATAGACAGACCCAAGCAGGTTCCACAGTCAGCCCAGAGCACGACACAGGGCTCAAATTCACAAACCGTGAGATCATCACCTGAGCCGAAATCAAGAATCGGACACTTGACCTACTAAGCCGCCCAGATGCACCAAATACCCCATATTTTAAAAAAAATCTTCATGGGGCATTTGGGTGACTCAGTCGGTTAAGCGTGCAACTTCGGCTCAGGTCATGATCTCACAGTTTGTGGGTTCAAGCCCTGGATCCGCGCTCTGTGCTGACAGTTCATAGCCTGGGTCCTGCTTCGGATTCTGTGTCTCCCTCTCTCTCTGACCCTCCCCCGCCCATGCTCTGTCTCAAAAATAAATAAAATTAAAAAAAAATAAAGAACCTTCTCTAGGTGAGGCCAGATACCTCCTGGGCATCACACGAGGAAGGCCTCGGCCACACTCTACTTCCTATATGGAAGTTTCTAGAGCTGCACTGGAACAGCAGAAGGACTGTGGTGCAGATGCCCAGTTCCCTGTGGCCCTTGGAGGGCAGAGGAAAGGACCCTCGCAGGTCCCATGACTCCACAGGAAAGACCACAATGGTCACGGTGCGGGTGCAAAAGACAGCAAGTGTGCAGACACCCCACCTTGAGAAAGGGCCCAGGGCACAATCGCTGACAGAGCAACAGGAGACTGAGCCCCTCCGTCACGAGCAGCTGGAGGCAAAGTGCCGGCCCTGGAGAAACACACGCGTGTGTGCAGAGCCTACAGCATCAACAGGAGGTTACCTAGCAGCAGATGGGACTCAACGGGGAGCAGGGTCAGACCCCCCCCCCCACAGACAGCTGTCTCCGCCAGCCGCCACGCTCTCCCTACCCCACTCCCGAGGAGTGGGGCCCAGAGGAAGCAGCCTCTCCTTACACGTTGCCCCCGCCCCACGGTGTGGGGACAGGGACAAGACCGGAGCAGACCAGATGCCCCAGTGGGGGCCTGTGAGATGTAGGCCGGACATCAAAGTTCTCAGCTGGAGAGACCAAGCTTTAATAATTAAAAGCAGCCGGGAAACTCTGAGATCTAAGAGACCAGTAAGAGATCAACCACTCAGCAGGGAAGGAGGAGCTGGTAAGGCCTCACTAAAAACGTGATCAGGAAAAACAAAACCAGAGGCATCTGTGCCTGAGTCGGGTCTCCCCAGTACGTTTCACGTGAGGCAGATCCAGACAGTTAACTGGTAACATCACAGAAATCTCCGGAGGATTAGGGCGTGTGCTCGTAGCGCTCAACACCTGGAAGGGCGTTTAGAAACTGTCAGATTGAACCCGCTCATCTTACAAAACTAGAAACTGAGGCTCCCCTAAAACCAAGTTTGGGATCTCCAAGACAGAGGCGGTGTCGGGACAAGAATTCAAATCTCTCGACTCCCACTTGTATTCTTTTCCTGATGGAAGACGGCCTCCAAGAGCCGACAGAAGGGAGGGGACACACCAGCAGACCAGGACAGGAGACCGGACGGGCTGGGAGGGGCTGGCAGTGGCTCCCGCCCGCAGGCGAGGGCGGTCAGACGACCTGCCCACGGACAGCTGACGAGGGCCGAGCCGTCGGCGGACGAGCAGACACAGAACCCCCCCCCCCCCCCCCCCGGGAAGCTCCGAGAGGACCCGAGTACCTGATGACGTTGTCCGAGGTCAGCAGCACGACGTGGGGGGCCAGCAGCTCGCTCGGGTACCAGGCGGCGTGCTTCAGAGTCAGGGAGGCGGAGCTGGCGAAGAAGCGCTCGGCCACGGGCGCGGTGCTGAAACGAGGGCCACGCTCTCTGAGCCGCGCGCGGCAGCTGGGGAGAGCCCACGGGGAGTCCCGCCGCCCGGTGACTTAACACCCAACAGGTTTCCTTCTCTCACATGTCACTGGAGGAGCAAAGCCTCTATTCAGTCAATACCAGTAAGAACCAAAGTAAAATGACCTTCCAAATCACGGAGTATTTTCTACGGTACTTGGTACGTGATCTTCGGGGCCCCCGCTTACTCGAGCCCTTCAGTAGAC
The DNA here is from genome assembly GCA_004023845.1 of Helogale parvula. NCBI lineage: Eukaryota > Metazoa > Chordata > Mammalia > Carnivora > Herpestidae > Helogale > Helogale parvula. Next base: position 58,459 of record PJEM01009554.1, read on the forward strand.
CCGCAAGAAAACTACCAGGGAAATACTATCATTCTTGTTGTGGAAATGAGGAAACGGATTTAGAAAGGGAACGTGTTAAGGGGACCCGGTCTCTACACTGTGGAGCTAAAGGTGGGTTTCTAGCTTGTGTTCTTTTCAACAAATCTGAGTCTGACTCTCACTTTTCTGGACGTGTTGAAAAAGAGAAGACACACAAGCGGTCTGACTCACGGATCCTGTTTTCCTCAGGTCACCCCGTTTCTACCTACTTGAAAACGGGACTCCGATAAGACAGCAAGTCGACAATTCAGCCAGAAGAAACGTGGACTCACACCGAGTACAAACATGACAGGAAGCAGCCAGCACGCAGACCAGCTGAAACGCCCTGAGGTTAGCTTCGTGGCACAGAGAATGCCCCTTAAGAAGCACGGGTCTTGAACTACTGCCCGCGGGTACAACAGACCGCACAGAAACACATTTGGTGGACGTACGACTTACCTACAATTCACTGTTAATTTTCCACCTTCGAATTCAGAATTCTTCCCCCACCGTTTGGGCAGCTCTAACACCGTGAGTCCTTTCATTCCGATGAGCGCCACGTGCTGCTGCGTCGGACTTAACAGGACTTGATAGATTTCAAACAGGGGCGGATTTATGCAAAGCAACCTCTGGAAATTAGAAGCCAACTGGTCAGAGTAGCTCAAGTCCGTGTAAATGCACGCAGCACGTGCTGGGCAGCGCGGGACGCCCGCTATCGCGGGCCACAACTCACACAGGACTTGCTGTAGGACAGCGAGGCAGCCGGGAAAAGGGCTAGCACGTGGGCCGTTAACTGGAAAATTATCAACCGCTGAGACCGGAATGTTACGTAAAATGCTCCAGATTTCCCTACCTTGCAAAATAAATACTCTGCATAATTTCCCTTTTCTTTAATTTTATTTTTAATGTCTGTTCATTTTTGAGAGCGACAGAGTGTGAGTGAGAGAGGGGGCAGAGCCAGAGGGAGACACAGAATCCGAAGCAGGCTCCAGGCTGCGGGCGGTGGGCACAGAGCCAGAAGGGGGCTCGAACTCCCTGTGAAATCATGAGCTGAGCGAAAGTCCGAGGACGGACGCCCGTCGGAGGCCATCGGACACTTAACCGATGGAGCCACCCAGGCACCCCTGTTTTGTAGTCTTTAAACGAAGGGAATCCGTTGATTACCAGTAAACACTGCCTCACAAGCAACGACCGACCACAGCCCGTCTGGACCGCTCTCTGTCCAGCCCCACTGTCCCAGGTGGTCGCTATAATCAGAAACCAGGAGCGCCTGGGTGGCTCAGTCGATTAAGCGCCGGGTTGGGCTCAGGTCATGATCTCACGATTCGTGGGTTCAAGCCCCGCTCAGGCTCTGTGCTGACAGCTAGCTCAGAGCCTGGAGCCTGCTTCGGATTCTGTGTCTCCCTCTCTCTGACCCTCCCCTGCTCGCGCTGTCTCTCTCTGTCTCTCAAAATTAATTAAAAGACATAAAAAAATTATAATCAGAAACGAGTAAAACCGCCCTCCCTTCCAACTGGGGGAATGAGCTCATCTTCCAGAAGCGAAAAGAAGGAATTAACGGGGGATAGCTCCTGCATGTCGGGCAAAACCCCCCAAACCCTGGTGCTTTCAAGTCTCGGCTGCCTCGGCGCAAGCCCGAGACAGAGTCGGATTTACCCCCATTACCTGCTGGGCGCCCCGTCGCGGACCCGGCTTCTCAGAACCAGCCTCCGGAGAAGCGCCCCCGCCGCCCCGCGCCCCGTCCGCTCACCCGCGCGCGGTGCTTCCCTGGCGGCTGCACGGCCGCTCCCCGCCGCCCGGGCCCCGAGACCCCGCGGCGCCCCGACAGCATGAGTGGCTCTAACGCGGTCGGCGTCGGCAAGCCTCTGCCGGGGAAGCAATACGGAAAGGGAGGCGCCTCCCGCGCTCCATTGAGACGAAGGCTTAACACCTGCCGAGCCTGCCGGCGTGCGCGCGGCCACGAGCCCGGGGCAGCCCCGCTGAGGCCGCACCTGGTACTGGGCGAGGGAGGGCTCCTCGCCCGCGCCGCCGACGCCCCGCAGCCGCACCACCAGGAAGGAGCTGTCGTCCCCGTCCCACAGGAAGAGCTCTCCGCCCAGGCCCAACACCAGGTTCCTCGTGAGAGGCGGCGACGAGGGCGACGGTGAACACGCCGGCTTCTCCGCTTCGGCTGGGCTCTGGCTCTTCAGCCCTTCGCGGAGCCGTAGGAACACGGCGTGGTTGGGCAGCCAGGTCTGCCACGGGTCCCCGCCACCCGCGACACCCTCGCCGGCCGCCATCTTGGCCCAACTACGCTCGTCGCCCCAGTCGCGCAGCGCGCCGCCGAGCGCAGCCAATCCGCGGGCGGCCGGTCGCGCTTCGGCCAATCATCGAGCGGGAAGTCCGGAAAAACGCACCCCCGCGGGGGGGGGGGGAGCGGGCGAATGGCAGGGCGGCGGGGGCGGCGGGGGCATCGTGGGCATCGTCCGGCCGCCGACAGGGCTCCGACTGGACTGCAGCTGAGGGAAGGCCGGCCCCCGGGGCACAGCCGGAGACTGTGTCTCTGATTGCCGGCTGGACACCTCCGCCCGGCTAAGTCTAGCCATCCTTCAGGATATAGATCCCTCAGCCCGCTTTGGGCTGCCTCACAAACACACTACCCGGGGTCGTACTACTGTGTCTCCGGGAGAGGCCGGCCGAGGAGTCGGCCCTTCCCGGAATTCCCCCGGGCGCGCGCAGCGAGCGCCCGGAAACTACAATTCCCAGGGTTCGGCGCGCCCCCAGGGGGTGGGACTTCCAGGCGGCGACGCGCGCGGAGAGGAGATGGCCGAGGCCCCCGGCTCCGGGCGCCGCTCGCTTTACAAGGCGGCGGGTTCGCCGTCCTGGAAAGAGGCTTTCCGGCAGGTGGGCGTAGGGCTCGGGAAGCCTTGGCCGCGCTGCCGTTACCCCTAGCCCGTTCGGGAAGCCGCCCTCCCGCGTGCCGGGCTAGGCAGGTGCCCGAGCGCAGGGCAGTGGCGGGGCCCCTGGGCCGGCCGTTCCCGGGGTTTCTGGACCCTGCGTGCGGGGTGTTGGCGAGCCGGCCGGGTCCCAGCACCACCTTCTGGGGGTGGTGGGTAGGCGTCAGGGAGGCGCTCGGCTTCCTCCGTTACTGTCCACGGAGGAGCTGAGTAATTGGAAAAGATACCCAATTCTGCTCTTTCTTCGGCGCCTCCGTGACTGAGTCCCAACAGGGACGTGCCCTTGGCTCACTTGTGACCTATTCTGACATCAGTATGGCTCCTATAATGTGGCCCAACTTTCCAGAAAGGGGCAGAGATCCTGTATTGCAGGAAAATACACGATGCTAGAAATAAGGCGGACGGCAGGAGCTTGCCAACCTGGGCTGTTGACATTTTGAGGAAGACCGGTTCTGTGTTGGCGGGGGCGCTGTTCTTCGCACGGGAGGATGTTTCCCAAAGTCCCTGGCCTCCACCTACTAGATGCGGGTAGCTCCACAATTCAAGTGACAACAAAAACTGGCTCCAGGCATTGCCAAATGTGCCACGGGGGATAAAAACCGTCCCGGGCTGAGACACCTTGTCTAGAAAGGCGTCCATCATGGTCGCGGCAGGAAATGTGGAAGTAACCCTGAGTGTCCTGTGGCAGCGCAGTGGGTGCTGAGTTGCTATGATCCAACCATTAAGGACGCCGCCATCGCAGACATGCTGAGAAATATGCCGATCTGGGATACGTAAACAAAACATTGTGATTTCTCCTGTCTGCGCGTGGATAAGGACTGGAGAGGAACACGCAGAAATAACAATGATTAAGGTTACAGCTGAAAGTTCCTATCTGTAAATTCCTGTTAATGCCTTAACACCTAGTCTTTTTAATTTTTCTTAATGTTTATTTATTTTTGAGAGAGAGAGACAGAGTGTGAGTGGGGGAGGGACAGAGAGAGGAGGAGACACAGAATCCAAAGCTGGCTCCAGGCTCTTCGCTGCACAGAGCCCCATGCGGGTCTTGAACCCACGAACTGAGAGATCATGACCTGAGCTGAAGTAGGATGCTTAACCAACTGAGCCACCCAAGCACCCCCCAAATTTTAATGGACTGCTCCCCATCTTTTTTCTTCAAAGGGATGCCTGGAGAGAATGAGAAAGAGCCGGGACAGGCTTCTGAGCAGATACCGCCAGGCGGGAGGCAATGAGCCAGGGAGCGTTCAGAGCAGCCTCCTGGTGCAAGAAGTGATGGAAGAGGAGTGGAGCGCGTTGCAGTCGGTGGAGGGCTGTCCGGAGGGCTTGGCTCAGGTCAGGCTGGGGGGATATTTTGGGGGAGGGGGCTACAGCACAGAACTCTCTCCCTGTTTCCCCAAGTCCTCTAACCCCTCCACCCTCCAGCCCCCACTCAGGATTCCAACTACCCTGAACCCAAGCTCTTCCGCCTCTAACCTTACACTCTTCTTGATTCCTGGTTCATAAATCCGAGACTGTCAGTGTGCCGTGCCACTGCGTCTTAGGAAACGAAACAAATTTCTCTCCTCGGCTCCCTTCCTCTGGAAATTTCTCTCCTGAAGAAGGTCCCAGAGCTTTCTGATTCTAGCCTCAGTGAGAGTGGGGGCCCGGGTGCGGATAGGAAACTGGTTACCGTGTGCCGGAAGAGCACTGGCTTGCAAGTCCCTAGTTGTGGAATTCCGGCCCTGGTTTTGCTCCGGACTCTTCCCCCTCCTGCACCTCTGAGCCTGGCTTTGCCTTCGTGTGGTGAGGAAGGTAGCGCTGTGCCGACAAGAAAATGTTGGTAAACCGCCGGGAGCCATCTGGGCTGTCTGCAGTGGTGATGCGTTATTGGGTGATTCCGCGCGTGCTAGCGTTCACCCCGTGTCTGAGTTTCCTGCTGGGGCGCAGGGAGCTCTCTCAAGTAGGCCCGAGGTGAGGTTTACAGAGGTCAGGAACTTTCCAGCACTTACATGGTTTTGGCAGAACAAATACTTACTTGCTGCCCTAGACTCTCCCCCCACATTTGGGGCCATTACTTTGTTACTGGTGGTTCAGTCATTGACGGCTTCTCGGCATGACCACATTCCCGCGTCATCAGTATATCCTGCAGGAGGACTGGACCGGTGTCCTCAGTTACGTGTGGCTTCAGGCCAGCCTCCGTAGGAGTCCTGCTGGGACCTGAAGCGTCGCCTGAGCCCACTTTGTCTTGCAGTTGGAGGAGCCCATGGACCTGGCTGTGCTCGAGGAAATCCAGCGGGAGCTGGCCGAGCAAGGTGCGCTCTGGGGCGGCCCTCCCGCCTCCACGTCGCTACTCTAATGCTGACCGCTCTTCCTTTGGTATTAACGTTTATTTTTGTACGGCCATACCACCCTGAACACGCCCGATCTCCTCTGATCTCGGAAGCTAAGCAGGGTCGGGCCTGGTTAGTACTTGGATGGGAGACATTTGTTTTTGAGAAAGAGAAGGGGCAGTGAGAGGGAGACAGAGGAGGTGAAGTGGGCTCCATCCTGACAGCCGAGAGCCTGACGCGGGGCTCGAACTCACGAACTGCAAGGTTGTGACCTGAGCCAAAGTCCGATGCTTGGCTGACTGAGCCGCCCAGGCGCCCAACTGACCACTTTTCAGAGAGGATTCTTGGTTCTTACCCGCCCTGCTCCGCTTTAGGCGGGTGTCAGAAGGCCCTGTTTTTACTCTCAAGTCTCGGCTGGTTGTCTGCCCCAGGAGACTCTCCTGTGCGCTGGGCCTTGTGCTCAGACCAGTCGTTCCGTGGCACTGCTCTCTCCCGGTGGCTAGCGGGCGAGGCATCCCTCCTCCTGCCGCGCACGAAGGAGCACAGACTGCGCACAGCACGCACTGAGTGTTTGGACATTGGAGGACAGGGCACGTCACACTCAGCAGGTGGGCTGGGCGACAGCAGCAAGTGCCCTGTAAGTGTCTGCTCTCTCCAGCTGTCCCCCGGGCCCTGACCCCTTACACGATGCTCCCGTAGCCTCCAGAGAGGTGGTGTATCCTTGTCCCTTGTCCTCACCCCTTCCCCGCTGGTAGGCACGGAGGAGAGACAGACAGGAGGGGAGGGACAACAGGATGGAGGCTGGCCGAGCAGTAAATGTCTTGTGATTGGTAGCCTGATTTGGCCTGAACTATTCTGTCCTGGGATGAAGCCTTTAGAGATGACCAAAGCGTGCAGGTGGGGCCGGCGGAGAGGAGGTGGGCGGGATGGGGCGCGGCCTACAGGGAGGGGGCGGGGCCTTTGGGGCGGGCCGGGGAGGGGGCGGGGCCGGGCATCGCAGGGGCCCCTTGCCTTGCAGAACGGAGCGTCATCAGCGAGTATGAGAAGAGCTTGCGCTTCGATGAGCTGGGTCTCAGCGCCATGCTGGCCGAATGGGAAGCCAGCCCCCTCATCTGTCCTGTGTGCACAAAGTACGAGTCTGCAGAGCGTCCCCAGCGCAATCGGTCCCACCCCGCGCTCAGAGACGAGTGGTGCTTTCGGCCGGACGCTGCTTGTCTGGAGAGGTCTGGGGACCCAGGCCTGCTGGCCACGGCCCTCTGTGACCCCAGCTCTGCTTCCAGGTCCAACCTGAGGGTATCGAGCGGCGTGGTCACCTGTCCGTGTGGCCTGTACCTCTCCTCTCAGGTAAGTGGCACAGGCAGATGACCTGTGTCCTCTTGCCACGTGGGCCTGCTTTCTTGAACTCCAGGGAGACAACTGTATTCAGAATTTCAGCTTCCGTGACCTTAAAATACAGGAGGAGCCCTCTTACCTGACAAGTGGGGACCGATTTCCAAGCTGTTGACTCCGGCATAGCCGGGATCTGGTTGTAGTTTAAGCTTTTTATCTCCTAGTCCCCGGAGCTGACAGAGCAAAAGCTTCGTGCCTGCATAGAGGACAGCGTGGCCGAGCACAGCGCGCGCTGTCCCCACACGCCTGCGTTTTCCGTCACAGGGGGCACGGGAGAGGAGCCCGCTCTCCTCATGAGCTGCCGGGTAAGCCTGCCGGGCCCCGCGGCGCGGGCGGGCCAGTCGTGGGTGTCTTCCCGCCGTGTAGACGGCACAGCTCAGAGACAGGTGGAGGTTCAGGTCTTTTCTCCTTTTAAATTGTGTTCTTTTGAGCCGGGCAGGTGTTTAAAAGCGGTCTGTCCTCTGAGGAAGGTACTTGCCCAGGAAGGTGGAGCCGCTGAAACTGCCGGGAGGGAGGGGACGGGGGGGGGGGCCGCGGGAGCGGGGAGCCTAGCTGTCAGCGGATCACGTCGCACTCGGGAGACCCACATAGGCTGTGTCCGTTGTGCCGGAGGGAGCAGGACAGCGGGTCACCGAGGGGACAGGCGCCCCTGTGAGGGGCTGCGTGGTGGGGAGGGAGGCGGCAGTGCCGTGGGCTCCGCCGGTGATGAGGTGGACGCGTCCCCACTGCTGGGGCTGGGAACCAGACTCCCGTCAGCGCAGGGGTCTGGCCAGCTGCTCCGCCGGGGACCCGGAGCCGGCGCTGGGGTCCAGGTGTCCGTGGCTCCAGCGTCCCCACTGTCTCCGGCTCACAGCTCCAACCTCAGTGGGGAGGGTGTGTGTGTGGGGTAGGACTCTGGGTGAGGTTTAAGGAGCAGGCACAGGCCAGGTGCCTCCGGGGCTCCTGCCACTGCCGCTCAGTGTCCCAAGTGCCCTTGGCCCCGCCCACTCACTATGCAGGTTTGCCAGCAGTTACTGAGTGCCACTGGGGTGTGTGTCCCCACACCACTGCAGCCGAGTCCTGCTGTCCTTGGGCCCCCGCTGCGCCTGATGCGGTGTCCCTGCGAGGACACCACAGCCTCCCTGCCCCCGCACACAGGCAGGGTCCGACGCGTCTGTAGAAATGGGTAGAGGTTGCATGGGGGAGTTGAAGGTGCACAGGTCGGGCTTCGGCTCCTGCCTCCTCGTGGAGAGGGAAGAAAGGCCGCCTGAGGCATGTGGTGGGGGAGCCTGAGCCTCAGCCCCGGCCCCAGCGGAGGGAGTAGCAGGCCACAGTTCACCTGGGTGCTGAGCGCACAGCGGCACCACAGCACATGGCCCCCCCACCCCCCACCCCGTCTGTGGGGTCCGCTCTCCTGACCGATGGGGCCCCGAAGCTCCGGGCAGAGTGAAGCTAGGGGGGGACGAGGTCAGCCCTCCCAGGGGCACGGAGAGCTTGGCAGCGCGGGCACCCTGTGGGCAGAGACCACAGCGGGCCCGGAGAAGGGGGTGTGTGACAGAAGCACAGTCAAGTTCATGTCCCTGGAGCCATGGAGCTCGGGTCATCTGGCCTCTGGCTTCACATAAGGGGGAGCCCGGGCCACAGGGGTTCAGCCTGGATGTGCAGCGGGGTGAGGTGCGGCCGCAGGTGTGGGTTATGGAAGGTAATGTGTGGCCACGAGGACACGGGAGGCTTGAGATGTGCTAGGGGTCCGGGCTGGTCCCGGGCTGGAGGGCGCCAGACCCCAGGAAGCCAGGCGTATCCCCCGCAGAAGCCGTCGGGGACTCCGTGGCATGGCGGCTGGGCGAGCAGTCAGGGAATGTGAGGCCTGTCTTCACTCCAGTGCTTACTGGGCCTCAAGCTGGGGTTCTGCCTGTTGGGGGCTCGCGGAGGCTGCACCTGCCTGCGACACATGCCCGTCTCAGGCCTGGGGTCGGAAGAAGGAGCCTCCCCTCACGGAGGCTGGTGACCCATGTCCGGAGGGAGGGTGGGGACGTGTCCAGGGTCCGGTCGGAGCTGGAGGCATCCACGCTGCTGCCAGGGGCCAAGGCAGTGGTCCCAGGGCGGTGGGAGGGGGTCTCCGTGATGGCCCCCGGCCCCGCGCAGCACGATGTCACTACCCGTTAGACCTGAACCACACCCTGAGGGGATGTTCGTGACTCTGCCTTTCTGTGAAATTGCAGGCTTGTGACGCTTGGACGGCGATCCTCTAGAAGCAGCCCGGGCTCCTCGTGCTGGGGTGGAGCCCGCTCGCTCCGTGGGACAAAAGGACTTGTAAATACACACCTTTAATTTATAACTTATTTTGTATTAAAATTTTCAAAAGTCTCTGTTCTCGGGTGTTCTGTAACGCGGGCTGAAGACGAGGAACGGAAAAGACGGAGCACCTGGGAGGAGTTACACAATTTTATTGTCCATCATTACGTTATACAAAATTCTGGGAGGGACAGTCTAGCGACAAAAGAAATGAATGGTAACTGAGAGGGCAACAGAAATAATTTAAATCTGAATTAACTTCCATGATCTTACAACGAAAACCGTCTGCGCGCACGCGTGCCCGGCTCCAGAGCGGGCCTGTCCCTGGCCGAAGCCAGCGTCTCCTCTGTCTCTCTGGTCTACTGGCTCTTGACAAAGCCCTTCAGGTCCTCGAGAAACGTGATGTACTCCTGGTGCTCCAGGGCCGTGCTGAGCTCCACCAGCTCGTCGGCGAAGGTGTTGTCCACACCCCGGTCGGCCAGGAAGTCCATCAGGTGGTCGTACAGCGCCTGGAGGGGGAAGCAGCCCTCACTGCGGCCCGGGCCCCCGCCCACCTCCCACCTGCTCCCACCACGGCCCTGCACGCCCACCTCCCGCCCGCTCCCCAGCTCCCACTGCGGCCTGGGACCCGCCCACCTCCCCGCACACTCACCCAGTCCAGGGAGTCCGTGTTGAGCGTGTAATTCGTGTCCTTCCACTCAGCCTCGCCAACCGACTGAAAGCTCACTTCTCTGATGGCGAAAATGTCACTCTCCTCCTCTTCCTGTCCCACCTGAGAGGAGATGGGGTTTGGGAGAGCAAAGGGGTTTCCGGGACAAACCAGACTATTAACAGCTTGAAAGTCCCCGGGTTTTACCTGCCCTCACCCTCCACCTCTTCCCTATTCTGCTGGCCTCTGAATGGGCCCAGGAAGGTCCCTGGAGGCCCTCCTTGTCCCCAGGGGGGCGGGGACTCCCGGACGCACCTCATCTTCCGGGTAGTGACAGTCCAGGACCAGGGCCTTCCTGCCGCCGTTCTTTACAACTTCCACCACGAAATTGGGAGTGGACGTCAGTTCAGGCTGGGGGAGCGAGAACAAGTCAGGGCGCGCCCTGCCCGCAGGGGAGTGGGTGCCTGGACCCGAGAGCTCGCCGCAGGGCCTGACGGCCAAGGCTGGGACGGCCATCAGCCGCTTCTAAACACTACACACCCGTGCTCGTGCAGAAGAGCCTGGAATCTTCCGTAGCACAGAGGCTCCGCGCCAGCTCATTTGGGCGCCTGGGCTAACTAGTTCCTGGGTGGATCTTTCTAGAGTCACACACAAGGTCTTCCAGGGTAGAGGGTCACGCAGCTAACGGAGCTACACGCTTTCGCAGAAGTTACCAGGCTTAGAATTAATCTGAATTAGGGTCCCAGCTATGTTAATTCACCTTGTCTCCCTGGTTTTCCAGCCACAGGCTGCAAAGCTGGCCTGACCCCCCATCTCTGTCTCTCCCGCTGACCATTTCGGGATCTTCCTTTATTACGGCCCAGGACCGAGGCTGTGCATCCGGCTAACTGGTCATCCCGAAGGCTGAAGAATCAGCCTGGACGGGGAGCTGTCCAGGATTGGGGGGACCGCAGCCAGGGTGGCTGAGACAGAAGCACACGGGGGGGCTGCAATCTGTGCTCGGTCACGAGAAGGGTCCAATACCTGCTGGCCGGGAAGTCCGGGGACCCTGGGACCCTCGCACTGCCTCCCCAGAGGCCGGAGGACTGGGCACACCCAGGTCCGGCCAGCCGGGGCCAGCGTGCCAAGGTGTCAGTGTCCAAATCCCTCACGCCCCAACTTTGCTACCCTGGTTCAATGGCTGCTGTTTACTGCCAGCCTGGAACACGCTGGAACATTCCTCACTCGGAAACACTCTGACCATCTCCCAATCGTGGGAAGAAGGCTTACGACAGGTTCGTTTCCCTCCCGTTAGAAGGATGCGGGCTAAACTGTAAGCTTGGGGGCGAGGAGTAGTGCAGGGGGGCAGCCTCCTCGGTCCTGGGGGGGGAATGGGCCTCGTGGTGCTGCTCCGGCTGGCCAGAGACCGCCGCTTCGGGAGCGGAGCTCCAAGGATGGGGCCCCTGCGTCTCCCCAGCTCCCTTCCCGCAGCAGAGTGATGGGAAGAGCATGAGTTCCTTCTCCGAGGCCCTGGAATGGCCGTCAGCACTCAGACCATGGCTGTGACCGTGCGCCCCGCTCACCTCTTGCTCTTCCACCTTCTGCCCCTGCTGGGGGGGCTCCTCCTCACCATCAAACGTGGGCGGGATGCTGTTGTTGATGTTAAACGTCACCGTGATCCTACAGGAGTGAGAGAAAACCTGAAGGGCTGTGGTTTTCACTCAGTATTAAACCCAGTAAAGAAATCCGAGGGTCTGAGCTGGGCTACAGTTAAAGACACTGACTGAAACAATGTCTCTAAGGGAATTACCTGTGGAGTCTGAGACGGCAGCTGCAGCCCGAAGACAGACTCAGCAGGTGACGTGCCCACCACGCACGGCTGCTGGAAGTCAACTACAGGGCCCCGAGTGGTCCCACTTTATCTCTACCGGATACGGTCCTGTGTGGGCACCTGGGCCAGGCCGGCACCCCAGAGCTCCCTGCTGACCGTGCCCACTGGTTATCATGGCCTAGCCCACCCTGGTCTTGCCCCGGGCACCCTCCCGTGGCCATGACTGAGAAAGAGCTGGGATGGCAGAGAAGCATCGGGTGAAAGCGCCCCCACCGTGGCGGGGGGGCGGGGGGGGCGGGGGCGGGGTGCAGGAAGGGAAGGCCTCACAACGAACAAGAACAAAAATCCACTCTTCAAAATAGCTGTGGGGGCACCTGTGCAGGCACCTGTGGGGCTCTGTGGATTGAGCGTCTGACTCAATTTCTGCTCAGGTCATGATCTCGCTGTCCCCGAGTTGAGACCCCTTCCCCCCACCCCCCACCGGGATGTGCTGCTTCAGATTCTGTGTCTGCCTCTCTTCTGCCTCTCCCCTGCCTAGGTGCTCAGTTCTCTCTCTCTCAAGATAAATAAACTTAAAAAAAAAAAAAAAAGTAGTGAAAAGT
>PJEM01009555.1:0-70444 GCA_004023845.1 Helogale parvula
TATTATTTTATTGTCAACTTGTTTTCCATACAACACCCAGTGCTCTTCCCCATAAGTGCCCTCCACCATCACCACCACCTCTTTTCCCCCCTCCCCCTTCCCCTTCAACCCTCAGTTCATTTTCAGCATTCAATAGTCTCTCAAGTTTTACATCCCTCTCTCTCCCCAACTCTCTCTTCCTCCTCTGCTCCCCCTTGTTCTCCATTAGGTCTCTCCTGTTTTCCTGTTAGACCTATGAGTGCAAACATATGGTATCTGTCCCTCTCTGCCTGGCTTACTTCGCTCAGCATGACACCCTCAAGGTCCATCCACTTTGCTACAAATGGCCATATGTCATTCCCTCTCATTGCCATGTAGTACTCCATCGTGAATATATACCACATCTTCTTGATCCATTCATCAGGTGATGGACATTTAGGCTTTTTCCATGTTTTGGCCATTGTTGACAGTGCTGCTATGAACATTGGGGTACATGTGCTCCTATGCATCAGCATTTCTTTTTAATGGCACGTGTCTCCAAATCTATTGGGCTCACTATATACTTGAGTAATAATAAAACCTACATTTTAACACACACAGATGCATACTTAGGTATCTTTCTCTCTTTGCTCCATACTGTTAGGAGTTATTATCAAGAAGATAACAAGTGTTGGAAAGGATGTGGAGAAAAAGGGAACTGTCGTATATTTTTGGTGAGAATGTAAATCTGTATAGCCACTATGGAATACAGTATGGAGGTTCCTTTAAAAATTAAAAACAGAACTACTATATGATCTAGCAATTCCACTTCTGGGTGGAATATTCAAAGACAATGAAACAGAAATTTGATGAGGTATCTGCACTCTCATATTTATTGAATTGTTAGTCATAATAGTCAAGATGTGAAAACAACCTAAGTATTCATATCCATCAACAGGTGAATGGATAAAAAGGATATTTTATATATATATGTATGTATATGTATATGTAGGATATGTATATGCCTATGTGCATTCCCACATATATACATACACACTGGAATACTATCCAGCCATAAGACAAAAGTAAATCCTGCCATTTGTGACAATACGAATGACACTTGAGGACAAGACAATAAGTGGAATAAATCAGAGAGAGAAAGACAAATATTATATGATATTATATATGTGGAATCTAAAATCTAATCTAAAATCCAAACTCATGAAGACAAAGAGTGAAATGGTGGTTACCGAGAGCTGGGGGTAGGTAAATAGGGAGATGTTGGTCAAAGGGTATAAACTTCTAGCCTACAAGATAAAAAAAATTCTGTGGATCTAATGTAAAGCATGGTGACTGTAGTTAATAATACTATATTACACACTTGAAAGTTGCTAAGAGAGTAGATCTTAAATGTTCTTAACACACACAAAAATGGTAAGCATGTGATTTGATAAGGGTTAGCTAATGCTATGGTGGTAATTGTTTTTGCAACAATTAAGTGTATCAAATCAACACTGACAGGTTATGAGCCATTTACATCTGAATGAAGCTGAAGAGAGGGGGAAATAGGCTGGCTAAAATTTCCTTATTTTTAATTTTTTAATGTCTTTTATTTAATTTTGAGAGACAGAGCATGAGTGGGGGAATGATAGAGAGAAAGGGAAACAGAATCTGAAGCAGGCTCCAGGCTCTGAGCTGTCGGCACAAAGTCAGATGTGGGGCTCAAACACATAAACCAGGAGATCATGACCTGAGCTGAAGTAGGACGCTTAACCAACTGAGCCACCCAGGCGACCTAAATGCCTAATATTTCTGACAGAAGAATATTCCTATTCTACATGACACCAGCTGGAATGGAGATTTGAGAGTTGGTCTATAGACTTCAAAGACATTACCTCAAATCTAGGATTCTTACCCACTTAAGTTTTAAGATCTTTTCCCTAATAGCATCCTTGACTTACGCTGACAGATCCTACCATAAAAATCCTGAAGCTATCCAGATGTTTTAGAGTGTTGCGTCCTCTACACCCCTACCTGAAGACAATGGCACACCGTTTGTTCTTTTTTGCCCCCTCTAACTTCTCTAAGGAGAATTTTTGTTTCTTTTAAAGAAACATCACACATTTTCCTAATGGATATTGTGAATCATGTAACTGCTTGTTTCCCTTTTTGCTTTAGTCATAAGAAAGGTCAGAACCAAAGTCTCAACTAAGTGATGATTAAGTAGTATGTAGTCCATAAATTGTCATTCCAGAACACCGCTTTGCCCCCTGTACCTCCTAGTGTAAAATCTGTTGCTCGGTCCTCCATATTTTCTCTAATTCTCATTTGTATATATTTGTACTTCAATTTCATAGCCTGCTTTCCAAGCCCTTCATGAAATGATACAGATATTTAAGTAAGTAAGTCAGTAAATGAAATCTCATTCGCTATGCACCTTTGGAAACAATTATTAAAGGTCAGTGTGACACAGAAAAACAATTTTATTGTGGTCAAATTGAAATCCTTAGGCAGTATGATATAGTTCATATTTTTATTTTGATGCCTTTTTTCCCATCATGATGTATCTAAAAGACTTTGAATAAAATTATTCTCTAAGAGATATGACAAAAGTTCAAATAATCAGAGGTTCTTGGCTCAGTTAATATAAAGATACGAAATCAAAATCAGAATAGGTAAGCTACAGACTGCAATCAAAATACTGAAATTTTATTAAAATATTCTATATAATGAATGCAGGTTTTAAAGAAATCTAACATACTTCATAAACACTGAGTTCTTACAGAGTTCTAATTTAGTATCCTACTATCTTCACATTTGGCAACTATGTGAAGTTTAATTTTTGCAGATTTTTAAAAATTCAACTTTTTCCCCTATAGTAAGAGTTTAGTGATACTTTCATACCAAATATATCTGTCTCTACAGCCACTAGTAAAGTATTGCTCCTTTCTCTACTTTGATTTTGGTAACCTAGCTTCACAAGGTTCTTTCTGAGCCTACTTGATATGGTTCATGAGTATTTATTCTTGTATAATATGTGCAATCAAAAAATCCTGCATTAATTCTGTAGAAATGATGTTTTAATTAGGCAGCAGTTGGTACTTTAAAGGCCAGAATGTTTAACTACCAGAACATCACCAGCTCTAGCAGCAGATGGAGGACAAACAGGTTGTTTGATCTATATAAACTATCTGGTTGGAAGGAAATTAGACATTATGCTAACTTTCTCTTATCCCTGAAGTCTTTAATGTATCAGTGAAGCGTGCAAATCTTCCACAAGCGTAACACAAAAATTATGAGAAATAACTTTAAGAGCAAACTTCAGAGAAACAACTGGGCTGAGAGATTTCAAAGGAGACGAGGGGAGGCTCTCCAGAGTGAGAAGGAAAAGCAAAGGAGCAGAGGAAGGAGAGCAAGGGAAGGGGACAGCAGAAGAAAAAATCCAAGTTCACTTCCTCCATGTGAAGCCAGAGTGAATTCTGCATGTGGTTAATGGGGCATCTTTTGAGTTTTCCTTCTGTTTCTTTCTGTTTTGTGGCACAGTCAAGGTGCTTAAAAAAAAAAAAAAAAAAAAAAAAAAAAAAAAAAAAAACAGTGGGTAAAATTCCTGAGGGCCAAGGACTTTGTATCCAGAAGCTAGCACGGTGGATATACCACAGGTACTTAAGTACATATTTTTCTTCTCAATCATTCATGCTTTAATTTAACATGAGTGTGGAGAATACTATATGCAAAAATACTGTTCTAGGTCATGTAACTGAGGGCAAAGAGCAAATACTCTGAGGTTTGGATACTGCAGTGATCTGATTTGGAACAGTTCTCAGCCTACACTGATAAGGAGACTTCCTCATGTTCCTCCGTTCCAGACAAGTCTGGAACATAGAGGCAAAGGGACTTAGGTTTGTAAGTCCTAAGTACTAATCCCCAAGTAAAAGTCAGTTTTTCTGATTTCTGTTAAATTTTGTTGTAGCTGTTAATTTTCTACCAGTTGAGCTCGTAAGACATATATGTAATTTTAGACCTTTTTTAATACTTCCAGATATGATACTGTAGCAATATTTTTAAAATGTTTTTTAATGTTTATTTTTATTTTTTAAAGAGAGAGAGAGAGAAAGATTGAGAATGGGTGAGGGAGGGGCAGAGAGAGAGAGAGGGAGACACAGAATCTGAAGCAGGTTCCAGGCTCTGAGCTGTCAGCACAGAGCCCTATGTGGGACTTGAACCCATAAACCATGAGATCATGACTTGAGCCGAAGTTGGACGCTTTACTAACTGAGCCACCCAGGTGCCCCTACTGTAGCAATATTCTTAAGTGAGCAACAAAATGAGTTACATTTATATACTTATAACAAAAGTTGATAATTTTTATATGTAAACTTCTTGATGTCCAGTTTGATCTATCTACCCTGTTCTTTGTACTGACTGAGTAAATGATTCCAGGCTAGGTTTCAAGTCATTGGTCTATAAGGAAACAATATTATTTATTTTTACTTCTGAAAAACAACTTGTGAATAGAATTTTAGACTATGCAGTAGTCATGATAAAATAATTTATTTAATGAGTATGATATTATGGAGAGGCAAGTATTTCTTCAGTGTCAATGATTACAAAAGAAAAAATACATGGTAAATGATAGAAGAATATTCAGTTTTGCAAAACCAAACCTCTCAGCTCATCCTCCTATTTGAAAGTCATATTATTATATTATATTTAATAATGAATTATATTGATATATATTACAGTATATGAAAATTATCATATATAACATACATATTCTAATTAGGGACATATAACCATACATACTCAAATTAGGGACATTAATTAGGGACCCAACATCTATTCCTAATTCTGCTACTAATTAACTGTATAATCTTAGCCAAAGCATTTAATTTTTCAGGGAATCAGTTTATCCATCTATAAAAGTGATTGTAATGGGCTAAATGACCTCTAAAAAAATCAGTATGGAATATTCTAAAAAAAAAATAAGCATGTTAAAAACTTTTTAATACATGGGGTGCCTGGGTGGCTCAGTTAGTTAAGCTGCTGACTTCAGTTCAGGTAATGATCTCACAGTTCATGAGTTTGAGCCCTGTGTTGGGCTCTGGGCTGACAGCTTGGAGCCTGAAGCCTGCTTCAGATTCTGTGTCTCCCTCTCTCTCTGGCCCTCCCTTGCTCACGCTTTGTCTCTCTGTCTCTCGAAAATAAATAAATGTTTAAAAAAAATTAAAAAAATTTAATAAGTAAGAAGGATTTATTTATCCTCAAGTACTTTGCAAATTTTCTCTTTATAATACTAAAAAAAAAAAAAAAGAGTCAAAAAAGAGACGTGACAAAAAGAAGTAGGAGACTTGTGCCATTCTGGGATATAGAGGATTTCTAAATAAGACAAGTCTTGTATTTATTGATAAAAGGAGAAATATCATTGTCCTTCTAAACATTATATGATTCCCCAGGCTCATGACTTCCCCTCGTTAAGAAAAGTAATCTAATTAAGAGGCTCTGCAAGGAGATAAGGACAAATGAATGCCCTGAACCCTCCCCCTGCCACACTGCCCTCTAAGGAACATGTGAATTGTGGAAACTGGAAACTGGTTAATTCAAATGAATCTCGGATTCAAGGGACTGTGACACACAGGAGGATTTCTCATTATGTTATGGAAAAGTTTGGGGACCAAATTAACTTCTTAGCATTGTGCTATAAAGTGGAAAGTAGCAGTCCTTAGGTTTCCCAGGGATTCTTAGAATCTTGGGCTCTTCAGAGACACCTCAGAAATTACATTTTTCATCAAAAGGTACCTTTTGCCTCCCCCAGAAGATTTCTCAAGTCCTGGCTCTAGGCTGTGGTGCTGTGCCCAGGCTAGTTTCTCTCACAGATTGGGCTTTGACTCCCTGTGGGATCTGGAGGCGTGGGTGTCTGACCTCTGACCTTGCCCCACTTTGAGAAATGGAATCCCACCACATCTGACCCCTGGGCACTGGTGTGGATTCAAAGGAGTTGACCTGTTAGCATGGCTGACCCCTGACCATTCAAGTCATTTACTAAATCCTTTTCATTAATATTCAGGTTTCTTCTTTAAAGTTCACATATGAGGCTTCAAGAAAGGAAACATTTCTGGGAAGGGGTTTTGTCTCTAAGATTATTTTCAGCCACTTACTCTATACATTTCTAAGCACTGCTCTTAATTTCAGAAGGATTGCTTCTTCTCAAAGGAAGCCATTATTTTGTGGGTCATAGATCATTTTGCACAGATCTTCTACCTGATTTAAAGCAAGGCTTAGAATCATCAGATGGGGTTTATGGCCATTCTTGAATAAAGGAACACTTCTTTCAGTTTATTTATGTTTAATGATTTTCTAGAAGCATTTAGGACTTTGAGGATGAGCATTATAAAAATGTAGGTATGGGCATTTGCTACATAAAAAATTAAGTGGCCCACAGATCCCTTTATTATAAGTCATCAACTATTTCAACTGATGAAGTAACAGGGTACTTCTCCTCCCCACCCCCCAAAAATGCTATTTAGTGCTTCCTACAACAAACATCAAGAATATTAGACATTTCTGATATATATTCAGGCTTGAAAGTATTCAGTGGGACTTAAAATTCAGCATAACAATAGGCTTTTCTATGGATACATATGCAGTTTTCAATCACAAACACACCAGACTCCTAACCAAGTGTGTGCTTGTCAAAACTGTAACCATTGTGGGTCCTGCATCAAATCAATTCCCCACACCTAGGAGTCCTGACGACTGCATAAACTGATTAGTAAAATAGGAACACACAGGTTAGCCCCCTTGAAATGGGATTATTACCCTTCCTTGATAAAGGTCAGAGCCAAGCCCTGAGGATTTAAGACAAAATAAACCTAGATCTCTAATAAAACTGACCTGCCTTGGATGACAATACTGAATCTTAACAATGGCAAAGGGCATTTCAACTAAGTCAATGATAAGAAAGAAAGTCTTCTCCTGCTGTCGGCCTTGGGGCTTATCTTGTTCTCTATACCAGGAGTGGTCTTTGGAGCTAAACAAATCCATATCAAGTCACTGCTGTGCAGACATACCAGAGAACATCAACATTTAATGAAGTGACCATCAAATGTGGAGGAAATTTTGGGGGAGACAGTGGAAGAAATTTGAAAGTACAAGTAGTCTCTTTATTCATAGAAGCTACCTTTCCTTTCCTTTAGTTCTTACTAAAGCATTGAACTTTTATGGTCAAAGATGAAGTAAGGGGAATAGTTTGTATTACAAAATCATAGTAATCAATATTGTATATGACTAATCATGTACACAGCACCCTGCAACTTTGACTGGAGTCGTGGTTTTAAGTTTATTTCTGAAATTTCCATGAGCAGAATTATTTCAACCAGCACCCTTGGCATGTGACCTCATGAACAGGCCCTTTATCTGTCCTGGGACGGCAACGTACGTAATGGGAAGAAGAACAAAACTCGGGAGCCACTGCCTGGGTTTGAATCTCAGCTCAACTGTTCACTGGATGAGGGATGATGGCCACGTCAAGTCTCTTAACCTCACCACACCCACATCCTCATCTGTGACTCTGAAACAGCACATACCTGTTTAGGTGGTTTTGAGGATTAATTTAGAGTGTGGCTGGAACAAAGTAAAATAATTACTTAAGTATTAGCTATTATTATTATTTAGTAAATATTTATGGAGTACCTACTAAGTGCCAGGCGCCTATAACTCATACAGTAAATATTAATGTAAACTGAAATTTCTTTCTACTGAATTAACATTCTATAGTTCTAATGAACTATAACAAAAGGAAAGGTTTTCTTTTAACAAAAGGAAGCATCTCTTTGTAGGAGTCCCTTTTTGCCCTCCCCCCAAACAAGCAAATTCATTAAGAGAGAACAATCTAACAGGAGAACAAAGTCATGCTACTTTTTTGTTTCAGTAAGGATCTCTTTCTGAACTTATTCTGTGAAAATGGAAATCCAATTTTTAAAATCAAAGAAGCAATTTCACATGTAATATCATTTGGCGTTTACTTTGTTCAGACCTTGAAGGTAAAACCAATTCTTTGTGTTATTAGACTTGAGTTTTACTTCAAAACTAAGTTATAACAACTAAATGGAATTAATCTAGAAGTTAAAAAAAAAAAGAGGTTTTCTCAATCATGCCTGGCTTTAAAATCACCCCAGAGGGGACCAACCTCCCCAAGGCAGCAGGTCTAAAATTAGGTCTAATTTCTAGGCAGGGAAGATGCAGGGACATTTTAAGCGGGAGGCAGAGGTCAGGACCCTGTGGCTTTCATCTTACGATGCCTGCAGGTAGGTACTTGGGGAGGGAGCACAGCTCAGAAAATATTATTTCCCATGGCAGACTCTGGTGATTCAAAAGACTCTAAAGGCAATTTGACAGGCGCAAATGGTAATTGCAGAAAACTGTGGAAGAGATACAGGAGAACGGAGAAAAAGAAAGAGAGGTGCAGGGGAAGGAGGTGAAAACCCAGGTGTGTGTGTGTGTGTGTGTGTGTTAAGTCAGGACAAGAAAAACTAGAAGCTGAGAAACAACGGGCTTTTATGCACACAGCAACACACAAACCTCTAAAACACTGCACTTTCACTACCACAAAGATAGGAGAACTACTAACTACCCTATATTTTTTTAAAGGAGGATAAGGCATATTGTGCCATATTCTAAATCCCTTTAGCTGGGAGAAGGCATGGCAGAATGGTGAGAAAGAAATAAGAGCAGAGGTTGGACCTTACAGATGCAAAGAAAAAAAAATTTAGAGAGTGAGAAAGTCAGAATGAAAGAAAGCCTGAAGTAAAGCAGAAAAGAGGGGGAAATGTATGTTACCTGCAGAAGGAGGCTGACAAGCGGCTACCTGCAGTTCAGACTTCCCTAACAGGGCAGGTACATGTTGGAGATTCTCAGACTACGTGAGAGAAATTCTTAACGTTAGTTTAATATACATGCACATACATCTAACTGTATGACACTGAACTCTATTAAATAAATCTGTGTTATATGCTTATACATAGTTGAGGGTTTTTTTAATGTTTTTTATTTATTTTTGAGACAGGGAGAGACAGCGTGAGCAGCGGAGGGCCAGAGAGCGGGAGACACAGAATTCTAAGACAGGCTCCAGGATCTGAGCTAGCTGTCAGCACAGAGCCCGACCGTGAGATCATGACCTGAGCTGAAGTCGACGCTTAACCGACTGAGCCACCCAAGCACCCTTACATAGTTGAGTTTAAAAAGTGGAACTTAGAAATCCTTAATTTAAAAACAAAAAACAAAAAAACAGTTGTCCATCATGATTATAAAGTTTAAAAAATTTAGAGGAAGCCCAGTGCTTGTCCCCAAATTTGGAATAATAGACACTTCGTCCTTCCCTTTCAGTAAGCTGTCAGACTTGTCACACAGTGGGCATTGATAATTCGAGGAGGAGTGAATGAATGAATGAATGCATGCATGCATGAATAAATGACACAGGTCCTGGGAATGTGAAGATCCAATGGCAACTGGTTCTGTTAGGAAGCCAACCCCACGACATCCTCTACCTGGAACTACTCTAAGCCTCGACTGCTTCATTTATAAAATCCAAGCTAATATAAAATGTACAAGCCACAGTATTTTTGTGAGAATGCAGCGTGGATATTGAGATCAAGGCTTAGACCAGTGTCCATACAAAGTCATGCATAATCTAAATTATATTGACTACCTGCTGACACTACTCCGGAGCCATCTCTGAGATCCAGGCATGGGATCTGTCTTGGTCTATGATTTTCCCGCTCATAAATGTCTAAAATTAAGGCTGAGATACGCATTAGGTCTTGAAATTGCATAATGACAAGCTTTGAGTGACATCAATAAATATTTTAGTTGGTGTCTTAGCAAAATAAATAGGAAAGGCCAGAGAAAGGAAAAGAAAGCCAATCAAGAAAAGTAATCCGATTCACGTTCTAAGGCTGGCATAGTTGTGGTCACTTAATAAACTCCCTTTTCAAGAGTGCCTGAGTCATTAAATGAGGGTATGTTTTGAGGGCACTGGGACACCATTTAATTGCAGGTTCCAGCAAGTTATTAAATGAGACCCCAGTGGTTTGAAAACAATTAATGAATCATTTAATAGATGGCACATTGGTGTATTTGGAGGAGCCCAAGAGGCTCGAATGAGTTAATGTGTAGCTCAAAGTGCATGATTAATAGCAGGAGTGTTATGGGCATTAAGAGAAATAAAAATAACCAGCAATGAAAATAATCAACAGTTTGTCACCATATAAATTTAAATATACCCAAAAGGCAGGGGAGGTACCACTTCCACAAAATTTCAAATTTCTGAGACATCTTATAAATGTCTTTAAGTAATGAAGTAAGAGAAGGATGAACACTAGTGCTGCACCATCTTCCCAGAAAAGCAATGAGTCATAATTTGGGCTCTATGATATTTCATAAAAAATGTTTCCCAGAGGTAGATGGTATTTTTTTTCCTACTAATCTCGGCAGAATGTTAAGATCAAAGCATGGGCTAAACTTAGGGGGGAAAAGTTTATATCAAATTACTCCAAAATGTTTAGTTTACTTTCATAGGAGTCTGAAATTCCTTTGGAGCTGGTCTCCAAAGGATGCTGCCTGGCACTGTCAGACCACGACCCTTGTTCAGGTGATACAGCACCTGCCTGACTTGCAGCAGGTGCCCCTCTTTCATGGCATTTTTAGTAACTGAGCTTTTCCTTGATCTTACTCCCCCTCCTCATTTCCCCGAGGTGTGGCCAGGCCCAGGGCGAACTCCATCATCTGACATGCTTCTCGGACGCCTATCCCTTGACCACCTGGATCTGTGCAAATGTGGTCTGCTCCAAAAGTGTCTGCGCCTCTGCGCCGTCTGCCTCATGTGATACATCCCTCAGTCTGTACTGAACTTCTCCGATGGGACTGTCTGTGCCCTCAGGCCATGCTATAGTTACACTGCTGTCACCTGGCCTGCCCTTGTCCTAGTCTCCACGGGCTACCTCTCTCTCGATCATCCTTTAGATACCAACTCATAATAGGTCTTACCCCAATTCATTGCTCTCTGCTGAAGGTAATCCACTCCTCGTTTTCTTTTTTAAAAATTTTTTAATCATTACTTTGAAGGCTGCCCTACAATTTGCTGGAGATCAATAATCAGAAGTTTAAAAATAAAATGAGTTGGCCTGAAAAATAAAATCTTTAATTTATGCCAAATCCTAGATACAAGTGAATGATTTCCTAATAACTACAATACTCCCAGAATTCTCAGGGAGTGAAATTCATATCCCTTTGGTCAATTCAGTTCAACAAATCTTTATTAAACAATACTCTCTTAATCATTTTCTTGGCAAAGCTGCTAACTTGGTATGCTAGTTTGTTAAAAAATTTAAAGGAAAATAAATATAGGAGAAGGAAACTCCTCCAAGGTGAATCCTTAAATTATAGCAAGTCCATAATACTTTGTCCCAGGTGGACACCAAGAAACCTTGTCCTGGCAGAAGATGGGGATACATATGCCCCTCCACACACTGAAACACAAGGGCTGCTAAACAATATTTCCAGACAGAATGTGGGCTGCGCAGAAGTAATTCAAAATCTTGTTTATTTCATTTTTTTGGCTGGCTCAGCACTAATGACATCTTTAAATGACTTACAACCTGCTGATGTTGTCTGTGTAATTATAAAAAGCTGTCTATGCTCTTTCAAGCACTAATCTATTTTATTTTTACTTTTGTGTCAAATGACCTGAGTAAGTTTTAACACTTTTACATCCAAGACAAAGCCTAACACTTTCCTTGATATCATTGCTGGTTTTGAGTGGTCTGCACTACTTCATTATCTACTGATGAATAGGGAACACATTTATATTTCATACGTACAACGTACACCTGTGAGCATGCATGTGTGTGCACATGCGTGCACTCACACACACAATTTTTAGGTAGCCTCCTCACTCTTGAGCCAAGCTTTCACTCACATAATTATTTTTTAAGATTCAGTCACTAGCTTTGGTGATGAGAAGAGTCTCACTGAATGCCAATGATCCAGACTAGAATGAACACGTCATCTGTAACTACCAAAGAGATATAATTTAAAGATTAAAAAATATATGCCTAATAAATCTAAAGTAGTGTTTTTCCTAGTAGTGTGTTCTGGGGACCCATAGGTGTTCCTGAAATCCTTTCAGGGAGCCATGAGGTTAACATTATTTTATAATAATTTGTCTTTTTCACACACATTTTCTCGTAACTCCACAGTAGAATTTTCCAAAGGTTATACGTTGTGTGTGATAGCATAAGAAACTGAATACAGAAGCAGCTATGCAGGTCTAGCCATCTTCTGTTAAGCTGAATATTGAAGAGATTTACAAAATTGGGAAGCGTATTGCTGCTCTTCTCATTGTTTTTGTTTTCAAAATATATGCTATTTTTTCAGAAAAAAATGCCACTTACATCAACATGTAGTGGGTTTATACATTATTTGAAAATAAGTTATCAGGTAAATATTTTTAATTTATTTTTAATTTCGGATACAGTAAGTATTAAGAGATATAACTCACAATAAATATATTACTAGGCTCCTCAACAACTCCTAAAAGCTTCAAAGGGTGCTGAGACAGAAATATTTGAGCATCACTGGTCTAAATAAATTAAAGATGAGCTTCTGCAGCATGAACATGTTTGAGGTGAGGAAACTGGATGACTGAGAGGCACAGACGTTCAGGCCACATGACTGAATGCATTTTAATTTTCTTTATTCTCTCTTGGTCTCCAAGATTGTTTTCATGTCTGAAATTTAAAAGTGACAGAGAGAAAGAAAGAGAGAGAGATTGAGAGAGAAGTATGGGAGGGAAGGTAAAGGAAAGGCATTGTAGGAAAAGAGAAGCCATAATATTGATCTATTGATCATAGGGAGCACTGTTTAAACTAGTGCAATGTTCTAGAAGAAAACAAAAGGAGACCTGGGTTCTCAGCATTCCTTTCCTTCTCCTCATGGAGACTGTCCAGCCCTTTGAGGAAAACCATTATACACTCATACAGAATATGGAGAAGATACACATAAGTAAAATAGGAAAAAATATATATATATAAAATTTTCAGTTTTGAGTTTCATGCTTTGGATTTTAAATGTGAACAAAATATGTCTGACTATATATTGAGAAGAAGGTAAAGTTCTGACGCCATCTATCATGCCCAGTGAGGCTTTCTCACAGTCTACTAAACACCTTCCATTTTGTTCATCATTCCCTATAACTCATGAATTCTTAACTTTTTATTGGTTTTTTTTCTTAATAAATTGTAGTACCTTTGAAATCTAAGATGAACAAAGAAATGAGGGCTGGAGCTCAAGCAACCAACATAAAAATGGGGCTCTCATTTTATTTGTTCTTAGTAATGTGCTTCATTTAAGGGCTGGTCAAGACATAATGTTGGCTGGTCTTGTCAGGGTGTTGACTAATATCTGAAGTTAGTTTAAACAAATCTTTTTGATATACGCTACTGTTTATCTATATCTCATCCACTCCTTCGCAGTCATTTCTTTGAATCCACATGTAGACTTTCATACTTTCCTTATAAACCTCTCACACTTGTAGGTTTGATTCATGAAGATAGCTCTCCCACGTTGCTTCATGACATCGATTTATGGAAGCAGGACAAAGCACTGAAATTTAGGTTCTGGATCTCTGGTTGACTATCCGATTTCTCCAAAGCCTGACTAACTCCTTCCTCCATCTTTCCATTATTAACCTAAATAGGGATTTTTAAAATCCTAATATTGACCTTCTGGGCTTGTTTTCTTTAATTAGAGGATGCAAATTCCCTGATCCTTTAGTTTTTATTGCTATATTCAGGTTAACATCCCTACTGCAGAATAATGAATTAATGTTTACTGTGTGAAGTTGTATGGAAATAAATATAAATGAAAATTTTAATATCTTGTGAGGAGGGGCGCCTGGGTGACTCAGTCAGTTAAGCTTCCAAATTTGGCTCAGGTCATGATCTCATAGTCCATGGGTTTGAGCCCCTCATCAGGCTCTGTACTGACAGCTCAGAGCCTAGAGGCTGCTTCAGATTCTGTGTCTCCCTCTCTCTCTGCCCCTTCCCCAATCTTTCTCTCTCCCTCTCCTCTCTCTCAAAAATAAGTAAACCATTAAAACATTTTTAAAAAAATCTTGTGAGGATAAAGCAAGTAACTCTGAATTTGTGATATCCCAAACCTTATTATAAAGCATTCAAATTGTTTCAGTGTGAACCAGAGTTCCATAATTAGGAATCCACTAAAAAG
This sequence comes from Helogale parvula, assembly GCA_004023845.1. Classification (NCBI taxonomy): domain Eukaryota; kingdom Metazoa; phylum Chordata; class Mammalia; order Carnivora; family Herpestidae; genus Helogale; species Helogale parvula. The sequence goes on from PJEM01009555.1 coordinate 14,239, forward strand.
AAGTCCGTTAGTCACTTAACGACATACTTAGTAGGCACTCAATATCAACTGTAATTAAAACATGTAAAATTTTAATAGATGGACTTGAACTGGGACCAGCAGTCAAATCCTTGCCAAAGTAGATGTCTAACAGCATAAGTTGACTATATAAAGAAGCAACTGAGCATGAAGCAAAACTAGGCATTTTTCCATCTAGTCAGAAGAACACTGAGAATTTGTAAAATGTAAATGTTTAAATCTGTATATTAACAAGATACAGAAAATATATAAAATGTAATGACACAATAATTTTACATCGTTAATAAATTACAAAGCCTTCTCTAACACGAAACTGGAAAAGTTTATCTGAACTTATTGGCAGTTTCAAAAATTGAGAAATATATAACCAATTCTGTTTAGCAGTACAATCAAATACTAAAGTTCTTTAGCCCTCTTCATGGTATCAACAATGCATTGGATTTTCAAGACTTTTGTTGTCATATCTGCCTTTTCAAGCAATTCAGAGCAGGCTTACAAGATTTTAATATGGGATGTTAAAACAAGTCAAAAAGTAGAAAAATTCGATTAAAAATTCTGTTATCTGGGGCACCTGGGTGGCTCAGTCAGTTAAGCGCCCGACTTCGGCTCAGGTCATGATCTCATGGTTTGTGGGTTTGAGCCCCGCGTCAGGCTCTGTGCAGATAGCTCAGAGCCTGAAGCCTGTTTCAGATTCTGTGTCTCCCTATCTCTCTGCCCGTCCCCCGACCCATGCTCTGTTTCTCTCTGTATCAATAATAAATAAACAAATAAACATAAAAAATTTTTTAAAAAAGTTCTCTTGCCTGGCATCATATTACTGATGTTTAATCAGTAAATCTGGTGGGTATTTCACTAAATTGTAAAGTTGCCTCACAGTTACTATTTCAGTAAAACTATTTTTGTAATTAGCATCAGCGTAATAGTTAAAAAACTCACAATGTAAAGGAGACACTCAGGGAGAAAGTGAAAGACTACAACTTAAAATAAATTATCATCTTATACGTAAAGCCCAGAAGCAGGAAAAATGGGAGTTTCCAGGATACGGGAAAAAGCACCCAATTCATTCAAAAACTTAGGCAAGTTCAAGGCTCCTTTGAGCACAACTTCATGTTATATTATTCCTGTGTTAATAAATGTTCTGGATTTCATAAGACTGTTAAAAAAGTTAAAATCAGATCATTGATAGAAACATGTTTTGAAAACTCCTAAAAACTATAAACCTATAAGGTTATTTTTAAAAATATTTTTGCTGATTTGCATAGTACTTTAAATGGTTCTTGAAGACATTCCAAGGACAACAACAGCATGTCATGTTACTGAAACATTAAAGTATAAATTTAAAATCTGTATGAGTCAGATGGGACATAAGGTCTAGAAAGAGAATAGTTTGAGTCAAGATAGGAAAAGTTGAAAAAGACAGTTCATGAAAAGCACTGAGGCTTTACTCACAGAGAATCCCCAAATTCCCCCTCCTCTGCCTAACCACCTGTATGCAACATTACAAATATGAACATGTTTTAAGAATACATATAACAGAGAATGCTTTTATCTAAATAGAAAATAATTTGTTTTAAAGTCACCATTCAAGTTGGTCATGTAACAGATACCACAGAATACCAAAAAATTATTCACTAATGTATTTCAAAAAGTGGTCACCCCAGTTTCAAGTACTGATTATCACACTGTATTCTTAATGTTTTGAAACCATGTCTATACATTGTATCCTAAAGTTATGGTCTAAAGTGTTATCTCACATTGTGGTCTCTTATGCAAAACAGTTTTACTATTCCAGAATAATTTCAGCCCACATGAATTGAAGCAATTGAAATTTGTTTCAAAACTCCCCCTAAGAAGATTTTTTAAAAAATTTTTCAACAGCACAACAGAAGGAAAGAAAAAAACTCCTAGATTAGGGGTTTCTAAATATTCAAAATGGTCGTTTACTAAATCAATTCACTGGCAATGAAAATCAGAGCTAGGTCTTGCATTATCTACTTGTCACCTCTTATTACCCATAATAAACTCCAAATCCATGTCCCATCCTTACTTTCTTCATATCTCAGCCCATCCTATAAAAGACAGCTAAATCAACCCTTCCTGCATGGTCCTGATCTTATGGCTTCAGTGGATTCCTCTTGCCGACTGAAGTAAGTGTAACCTTCTCAGCTTGAAATGCAGGATCTCCTACAACATGGCACTGGAGAGGCTCATCTTCCCAGAAAGTCCCCCTTCCCCTGTGTCTACACTCTAGTCCAGCAACTCTGAACTAATTGTTACCTATCAAATACACCTCACAATTTCCCAGAACTATACTTCTGGTAACCTACCAGAAGTATAACTAACTATACTTCTGTTCTCCCTACCCTCAAAATAGGCACTGCCTGCTTCCTGCACTTAACAGCATTACAACTTTCTTCACACTTCTACTCATCCCATGTGCCACCTCTGCCTGGGAGACAGATACTCTTCCAGGGTGACCCTTCACCTGGCATCTTGACCATGAAGATGCTGTAATTTCTCCAACCAGATGTGCTGGTTCTGGCTTCCTCTGCATTCCTAGAACACACTCCAGCTTCTAACATGTTTGCTTCTCTGTGTCCTACCCTTCATCCTCCTCTTCACCTGCATCCACAGATCAATGTGACTGTTCTGTCCCTGAATACTTTTTGGAAGACAGATGTGGCATAAGTAATTCAGTAAGTGTATAATTTAGTTTCACTCTCTTTCAAGCAAAAGACCATGCTTTACTCACAACTGAGTATTTTTTAAAGCTTATAAATAATATGGTATCTAAACACTTCACTGCAGCAGTGGCATTTTGAATAACAACAGATACTACACAATACAAAAATAGCTTAATAAAAAAGGAAGTTCCAAACAGTAACATGTTTCATATATAAATCACTGAACATCTATGTTTGTTAAAATGCAAGCATCTGGCAAAGTGTCTAGAACATAATGGGCATTTAAAATTCACCAAATAAATAATAGAATGATTTATAATATATAATATGTATATTATATATAATGTCTCAGAGCAATATAAAACTCAAGGATTGCTTGGATTTATACAGGACTGCATCTCAATATCCTAGATTAATAAGAAATTGCCAATCCATCAGCAAATCTTTGCTGAGTACATTCTAGAAGCCCGGTGCTACAATACCCACACAGTATTTCATGGGTCATCAGTGCTAATGTGGGCCTATTTTAAATATTTCAAGTGTAATCACGCTTGCAATCATGCATTTTATTTTTAATGGTGTTCTGCAAAGTTGTAATTCTCAGAGTTCTAATTAGCTATTCTCACCTAGCTTTAATCTCCTAAACAAAGGGATCTTATTTTTTTTCCCCGTTACAAGAGGCACTGGCTAATACTAAGGGCAGAGATAAGAATAGCTCACTCACTTTAAAGACCAGTCAGCACACCTTTGGCAGTAGCATAGGAAGCTGAGGAAGTTTAAGATTAGACAGTAAGACAAAAAGGAAATATCCTCTATATTTGTGGGAGAGAAACCCTCTGTTCTAGCTTTCTTATACTATGATTCAAGTTTGCTTTAAATTCTGAGAGAAAATCAAAATGTCTAATGAGAGCCATTTCACAAGAGTATAACACCTAGGAATGGCCAGGGTTCATTTTACATATGCTCTGTAATATACGGGAGATGACTGGGTAGTTTAAAGGTAAGAAATATTAGCAGGGAAAAAACCCAAAATATTTTGCTTTGGCAATAAAAACACATTGAGCTGTGAAAAACTATGTAGTGCAATTAATAAATCAGAAAGACCTTAAACCATTTAGTTTCAATTAATTATTGGGCATAATGATAGCTATTGATGAATTCAATTATCCAAATGCCAATGATCACATTATATGTTTTAAAAAAGTTTGCCTAGACCTGAGCACTGTTGTTATCTAAAGATTTTCTTTGGGAATTCTATCATTTTCAGAAAAATTATTCTACTTAAATTCGACATAGCAGTATTCATTGATGCAATATGCAATCCTAAAAGTTTTTTAAGTCTTTGTACCCTTTTTGAAGTAAATATACTTTTTTTAATGTAAGAGAGGAGAAAGAGCACTTTTAAAGTTAAATATTTTAAGCAAACTTAAAAATTATTTACCTTAAAATGTAAATAAAAATTCAAAAACATTTTAAAAAGTGGTTAAGTAGTATAATTCCAGTCTTCTGTTCTGATATGAGATATGGCCATAAAGAATAAAATTTCAGGAGTTTTACATATCTTACAGTCAATAATATTTAAGTGTAAAATTTAGAATTTTTAAAGTAGTAGTTCTAAGTTATTTCAACCATTTGACACAATTTTCTTTTGCTCTGCCCCACTCTAAAAGCCTTTGTGACCCATATTCTCCAGGGCATCTTCCCAAAAGGGAAGGTTGATCTGAGTAGGGTCTGCTCTAGCAATGCTACTCAAAGTGGCTTTCGGTCCACTCCCCAACCACACAAGGTATCTGCTGACATTATGTTAAATAGAACACATTTTTTCCATTGACACTAACCAATGCTGAAGACCCAGGAAGAGAAAGGAAAACATATCAAAGCTATATGTTGTAATAGAGAATAAGCTAAATTGTTATAATTGTTGTACACAGGCCAAAGTACGACTCAATCAAGTTAGGGGTTTATAAATGTTTCTAAATGCAGGCAGCAGTTCAGGATGAGTGAGGGGTTTTGCTCCATGAGGTAATCCAATGAATCAGATATCTTCCACCTTATTGCTGCACTAGGGTAGTCAAATTTGTAGTTGAAGCTGGACTACCAGATCTCCATTTCCACCCACAAGGATGGGCAGTGATGTTCTTTTAGGCGATGATGCAGGTATTGCAAATACCATTTCTACTCAACGATTGATGAAAACCTGGTCACATGGCCATACCAAGATATGTAGGTGGGTGAGGGGGAAAAAAATCACTAGTTAGGTAGCTATGTTCCCAACTAAAAATTGTATTACTCTGGGAAAAATGGCGAATGGATTTTGCAGACAGAAAGGCAACTTATAGAGTTGGATTTGAGTGCAATGTAATAAAAATAATGGTGACCCAGGAAAATTCGGTCTAGTCTCAGTTTGCTATGGACTATATCTAGGCACTGGAGAAATCATTTAACCTTTCTCTTTTTATTCCTTTCTCTCTCTCTCTCTCTCTCTCTCTCTCTCTCTGCCTTATTTCAATCATCTATAAAATAAAGAGTTTCAATCAGAATATCACTAATATAATTTTAGCTCCACAAATTCAGTGATCAATTTATGTTTAGTGGGACTCAACTTTTGAGGGGATTTTCATATCCTTGACTGAATTTGCATTTTATATAGGATCACCTGTTGTGTAGGTTTCTTTCAATTTGGGCAATCTATGGTTAATATTAATTTAATTATAAAAAGACCAGGCATGTTTTTGTGTGAGCTTTTTTAAAGTAACTGCTATGTTAGTTTAAAACCTTCAGCCTAGACAAAAGATAACAATATTTAACCTGACCACAGTTAACAGTTGTTAGAAGCTTAAGTGTTTCTATCTACTATGAAACAATACAATAATCAAGAATCTGAGAAATACTATGGAATTAAGTAAGAAAAAAACCCTGATATATGTTGTTCCTCTAACTAGAAACATGAGTGATTCTGTCATTAACTATTCAGATTTAGTGATGCTTTGTTTCCTCTTAAATAACTAGCTTCTTAAGTTTTCTCCTTTTATAGAGGAAATGACACCTATCACACAACCTTGGTTAAGAGATCAAAACTCACAGTTGTGCATGCATTTCACTATATTGAATCTGGGGAAAATATCTAGTTTCTACAGAGATTTTCAAATCTTGATGCACATGTTTTTCTTACTGGTTTCCAAATAATCTTTCAAAGTTAGCAAAACTCATTTTGCCACAAATGGAAAAAAAAAAAAACCTTTTACTCTGTAATCTGAAATCCCTCCCTCCTAGGCTATGTTTTTTCCCCCTCTCATTCCTTTCCCAGTCTCCCAGAACCATAATACAAATAAGGCTTGAAATAAGACCTTGGAAAGAAGGATAAATCATGGACCAGTGTTTGGACTCATAATCCCTACCATTGATTGTCTTCTAATTTTGCAGAGTTCATCTGAAGAAAATGCTCCAGGAAAATGCTGCTAAGAGCTCTTTTTCCCCCCAATGCAAAAGGTTACCAAAAAATTCATAAGTGCATTTGCATGAGTGTTTTTGCATATATCAAGAAAATCAACATGCTGAGCTTTACTCTCTAATTAAAATATCCCATATTTCATATGACATTGAACTACAGAGAGCTGACAAATCTCTCACCTCTCAGATTCTCAGAGAAAGTCGAATTTCATTTTATCTTGAAACTATATGGTTGAAGTTGGATTTCAACAGGAATTTTGCTTGGATTTCTTATGAAAGTTGAACTAATTACATTAACCTGTATTTCCATTTTCCCTATAAACCAAACATTCACAGCAAAATCTTTCAGTCCTGTGTGCACTCAGCTCAGCATTCTGGGAAAAGACTGAACACTGATCAGTCTGTGCCCATGCATGTGCACAGGCATACATAGCACCTCTGTTTTCACTGCACTATTTCTTGATTTCCTTGACAAACTTAGTCATTTTACTACCCCTGTGACTATTACTTACCAATGTCGTTAGCTGGCTTAAACTTAACTCAGTTATTTAAATCTACTGCTTAAAGGTATTTCTAAAAACTAGCATTATCCCTTTTTATCTTTTTATAGTCTCGGTTATTCCTTTTGAATAATAAAAAAGAGAACATTTTATCCCCCTACCTCTATGAAGTTAAATACAACGTTCACTTATTTATTTTTCGTGACACAATGGGTGAGCCATTTGGTATTTCTTTCCTACAGTTTTTTTTCTATCACTGCCACATTTTCTAAAGTTAACTGAAGAACTGAAATGGCACACGCTTTCTGCCTTTTGCACCATCTTTCATGTCAAATCCCAGAAAAGAACATCAAGGCTGAGCTTATAATATGGAACACCTGGAAAATGCTCTGGTATTCTCATTTAATTTTTGGACATTCAGTCTGAAATGTTTCATTAGAAAAATAGGTTTGGCTCAAAGGGAGATACGGTTAGAAGGTGTCCAAGAGGTCAGTTAGACCAATCATCTACCCCATGAGGCAATTTCCTCCACAGCATTTCTGACAGTTGCTTCCCCAGATCATACAGAATTTAAATTCCTTATCTTGGCTCAAAGAGCAGGTTCCAGGGAAAACTCCCAGCCTCAGCTCTGACAAATTCCCGAACTCCAATCATCCAAGAGCCAGTCTTCCCCTCTTCCCCTCAACAAGCACTCTGCTTTTCTAGCCTTGTAATCCTTTAACCTGGAATAATTCAGGCTTCCAACTCAGCCTGCTAACAACATCACATACACCCCTCTCTGCCTAATTCAAGCAGTATTTCTTTCAAGGAGGCTTGTCTAGTGTTTCCCCAACTCCCCGAAAGGAAACTTCCTTTTCCGCACATGACTCTCTGAACCTGTTAGCAACGTTTACCTAGCACTTAGCAAATCATACCTTGTGTTCCGAACGTTATGTGTTTGACTTACCCTCTCCTAGAGGTACAGTCCACTGAGGACAGGGAAATACCTCTGCAGTCTCTACATGTTGCCAAGTCTTCATTTTGAACACGTTCAAGCGTCAATGACTGTCTCAGATGAGAGTAGGAAAGAGACAGTGACTGATGTGTTCATGTTGAACAGAGTAAGTCTCCTTATATTTCTGAAAAAGGAGCTGCCTCCCTTGATACTAGTGAGTTAGGAGATTTGACAGTTTAAGAGAAATTTGTTCATTTGATTCCTGTTTATGTGTTGAACCCCGCTGGCCAGCTATTTACTAGGATAATGTATTCATAGGAAAGAAAAGTTTTATACATGCACTTTACCACTTGCTGGAATGGCTCCCCCTTTTCTGCCTTTTCACCCATAGGCAAGTGTGAAAGTTTAAGAATATGGAAACCTGGTACCATAATTAAGAAAAAGATTGATAGATGTTTTATGAAATGTCCTCAAAAGAACTGAAAATCAGTTCCAAGTATTGTCTCTCAAACCTTTCCTGATGCCACACCATTGTAGGTATCAAATATTGCTTGGCTCCCACATACCCACTTAATCCCATTTCGAGGTAGAAACAGAACTTGGTGATACCAGAGAACTGAAATGGAATTTCTTATATTGTTTGGTAAAAGAGTAAATTATACATTGCTTATATTATGAGACTTTTTTTAATAAACTTTTTCAGTCAATTCCAGAATCATTCCAAGTAATTGATAGTCATGCTTTGGAAATCATTGGATTAAAAAGTGATTCTCCAGTGCTAGGAGGTAGCATTGGATCCACATTACCTCCAAGTCTAGATAGACTTTCTACAAAACAAAAAACAAATGATCACATGTTCTGTGCTAGGTGTGCAGTGCAGTGAGCATAGAGGCAGCAACGTTCCACAGAACAGTCTCTTATCGTTCCCGACCCTTCTCTTGGCTCACCCCGTCTTAACTCACTAGAGCAAAGAACTCTGGGAACTCCATGGACAAACATTAGCACTGAACTGTCATCCGTTCTGGCACAGACGATAAAAACACTGCATGAACACCCTTGTTTTGAACCAGCACCCACCCTTTTGCTGTATTAGGAGGTTTTCTGTCAAAACAATTCTTTGGTGTCATGTAAACAGCCAAAATGTTCTGTGAGGAGTTTGTGCAATCATTTGAATCAGCATAAAGATTAGACATGTGGAGAAAGGGAGTTAACAAAACAGTCCTAGAGTCTGTGCTGAATACTGGTGACCTTCGAGTAGACCCGGGGAAACTTGAGAAGCATTTCTCAGAGCACAACAAAATGAAATTCTTTATACATTTGGGTTGACTTAGCCCAGAGAAAATCTGTCCTATGGCCACAGACCTTCATTGCTGGAGAAATGCTGGGGGATTCCACACCCCAACTACCCCCACCTTGTTCCCAACTCTCTTCTCAGCAACCCCCTCCTCCCTCCACTCTGTTTCTCGCAGCCCAACAGCTGCCACCTCCTCCCTTCAGAGCATTCTAGCACTCCAAACCACATTTGTCTAGGTGCGGCTGAGACGCTTTTCTCATTAGTTGACCTAAACCAATATCAAGAATTTTCAGGGAATTTTACTAGTCACTTAAAAGCAAAAATTCAAAAACAGAGAAATAAGAACAGGGTGTTCTTATGACAAAAGACCTAAAGGCTGACACCCACTCTGCTGGGCTGACCCTTTTTATTAGACCACAAATTCCTGGTCCTGATTTGTGTTCCCGCCAGCGTTAGGTGTTCCTCTATCCTATTACATCCTTGAATAGAGCTGTCACCGTTCTGGGAGTTAATAGATATCTTCTTTGTGACCTCCCACACCTGCTTTTCATGTTTACTTTACATCTGGGTGCTCACCATTACAGGATTGAACTTCATCTTGGGGATGAAGTTGCCTTGGCTGTATTCGGCAATTTTTCCCCTACCTGATCTGAGTTGCCTTTGTAGATGCCTTCATTCAGTTTCTGGGCTATTTTATGGCTAATGGTCCCAGAAATTTCTTCTCAAGACAATTGGACTGTCTGAAGAAAAGTTACTCACCCGTTTCTTCCAAAGAGAAATAACTCACCCATTGTTCTAGATGAATATTTTCGCCTTGCTATCCCTGTAAAGGTGAATTCTACTCACTCAACAAATATTTATTAAATGCCTAATAGGCATCAGGCATGCATGCAGACCCTGGAGATAGAGAAGTGAATAAATGGGCAGAAATTCCTGCCTTCATAGGACTTACATGAGAGGAAGGTGACATACAGTTAACAAGACAGAAGTCAGTTATGTGTACGCTAAAGAGTAAGTGTCAGGGGAGGGGAAAGCAGAGCGAGAATAGAATACTGAAAAAGCAGCATACACAGTTAAATGGGAAATGGGAGGACAGTCTCCACTGATAAGATTATATATGAATGTTAGATCATTTTAGTTCAAAGATTCCAAGAAGAAATAAATTGCAATAAATAAAACTTGTCACCATGGTACATTTAACACTGCCACCGTACTATGGACTGTCTTCTATGTGTGGATCACCTTTTTATTTATCCTGTGATTACCGGAAGGTTTGAAGCTATGATATGTCCTCATGTCAATATAATGTAGTTAAACGAATGCCAGTATCTTCATGGATCCTTTTGGCACATATATGAACTATTTTCTACATAAGGTCCTAATCCTTTAATAAGAAAAAAAATGGTGCTATCATTCTCCCTTGCCTTGGTGTCCTTCTTTCTTTAGGGCATTAAAATCTATGATGTTACACCTGCCAAGAGAATTTCCACCTGTCCCTCTATCTTATTTCCAATCCCTGACTGTGAAAAATCATTAAATCAGTTCCTAATGGTGGTTAGCAACCGGGCTGCCTGGGTTCAAATCCCAGCTCTCATCTTGGGCAATTCAAAGTAAATCTGGGTTTGTTTATCTGTACTAAGGAGACACCAGAATCTGCCTGATGGGAGTGCTGCATATATGACATGAGAAATGGATAAAAGGCATTTAATATAGACTCTAGTGCACAGTAATTAGTAAATAAATTACGTGTGACAGATTTCCCCTCCTCATCTGACCTTAACACCAAACCAGTGTGGTAGAGTAACATCATAGGAGTAATACTCAAAGCAGAAGTTGAAGTAGTAGTGGTAACAATAGCAGCAGTGAGTGCAGCAGATCTTCATTGGGCACCTACTAATGCCAGGAAATGTCCTAAGCAGTTTATATACAGTATTTTGGTTAATTCTATCACCTTCAACCATACTTAAAGATAAACAACAGATGCCATACTTTCTACTTTCATACTCTAGTAGTTCAACCTTTCTCTTATGAAATGTATTTTTATTCCTTCCTATCTATCCTTTCTGAATTTTAGTCATATTTCACAGCATCTCATTAACTTACATAATTTTATAAGAGCCATTTGAAATAAGACCCCAGGTTTGTTTCCTTTGCCTTATTTGGGTGAAAATTTGTTGAGCAATGCTTCCTCTCTATCTCTGAGTCTGCAGCCTTTTCTCCCACTGTTCCTCTGATGGTAATGTCTCAGCAGAAATTACCTTCACTTTAAAATCATGTGTATTTCATTTAGCTTTGATCACTTGATCTTTTGGGAGATGACTAAAACCACTAAGAATGCTTTTATAAAACTTAACACCAAGTGGTATGTTCATGGTAGACTATTAAATATTTTGATGACTGTTGCATTATTGCATATCCCCCCAAAATAAACTTTAAAATATATTTTCACTTGTTTTCCTAACAATAAAAATATGATTGTAGCATAATCAGATAAATCATAAAATATGTTGATATTACATTAAAAAGTAAAAATCAGGGATGCCTGGGTGGTCAGTCAGTTAAGCATCCAGCTTCGGCTCAGGCCATGATCTCACGGTTCATGGGTTTGGGCCCCATGTTGGGCTCTGTGCTGACAGCTAGCTCAGAGTCTGGAGCCTGCTTCAGATTCTGTGTCTCCCTCTCTCTCTGACCCTCCCTTGTTCCTGCTGTCTCTCTCTGTCTCTCAAAAATACATAAAAATTGCTCACTAAGCAATTATTTAATATGAATAAAATAATAATGGTTGTACATTTTCTTTTAATGGTGCAACTTGAAACTTCCTTTTGAAGTAAACTTTATAGTCAGAAAATGGGTAGACTATACATTAAATTCAAAGTGTCTATAAGATGTTGCTTTTTATTTTTGAGAATGCCTCAACAGTTGGCAAAAAGTTGTGAGGAAATCTTCAGTATGACACATCTCTGTTAATTTTATGCACATGAAGATAATTTAAATAAGAATTTAAATCTACATGTAAAACCACCAATTATACTTGAAAAGATTCTCAAGTTCCCAAATAACAATTTCAATTTCTAAATGTAGCACATTTACAGATAATAGGCTTAAAATTAATTGAGACCTTCTGTTAGTTTTTAATGCTAATCTTTACAGATTTTATTAGAATTCTACTTATTAATATTGGCAATAACCAAATTTCATATGACCACCCATTTTGGCTTCTCAGGAATAGATTTACAGACACTAACTGTATTTTTTTTCTGGGATTTTCCTCTCTCCATCCTGGTCATTAGTCCTGCAGTTTAGAATGACCTGAGCCTGCATAGATAACGATTATCTTTCTACTCAGTATTCATCAAGGAAACTTCACCTCGTTTCCTCTTATTTTAAAAACCCAAAGAGCCAAAAAGACTACAAAACTTAGAAGATGACGTGCACAATGTGTTCATTGCAATGGTTCCTTTTCTCTCCGGCAGTGAGGTATGAACAAGGATACAGGTGGGAAGGCACAGAGCTGGCAGCGGAGCACAGGCATCTTTGCTCTGGCTCAAATCACAGTGACCAGCAGGGCAGTAAGAGACGCCTGATGCCAGTTAGGAAACCCAGGGAGGACTTGAGGGGGTCATTGTGTAGGTGTTCATCATGTGTCCATTAAGTATAAGTTAGAACCATGTGAGAGAGGGCTGGAAGAAACGTGTGAAGCAGCTGTGAAAGCCGGCTTTATGCTAACTACTGCCATCATGGGTTGTTTTTTCTACATGTTCCATTTTTTCTAAATTGAGATTCTTTATAGAGCTTCCTGAGATGACCAAGGCTGAAACAGAAAGTAACAACCTTCACTTAGAACCTCTGCAGGAATATTATGGCATTTGGAGGTATTTTAGAGGTGTTTTTCTGCCCCTACATATTTTGGGATGATAAATGGCAAGAAAGTAGCAAAATAAATGATAATGATATAAGAAAGCCTCAAAAACACAAAACTAGAGTGAGGACAACTTTTGGTCCATTCAGTCCAAATGATGAGAAGGCACGACTTCCAGGACATATGAAAGCTTTTTCTAAATTGGCAAAGTAAAGCACAACTCAATTCTACCTCTGTGGAATAGAAAAACACATTTCGCAAGAAGAAAGAAGAAGTAAGGTTTTCCTTCAGGTTCCTGAATTCTTTCGCTCAAAAAGAAAGCACAAGATTTTAACCCAAAGTATAACCAAGCACCCTGGAGCAAAGAGAGCCCAGGAGAGGACTCTTTTGTTGTGTGGGTTTAACTTTGACTATGGGTAAAGGGCTCTGAGATTTCCAGAGATGGTCCAGTTTTCAGAGAATACCTGAAATAATTTACATCCACTTTTCTCCCCACTGCTTTATCTTCATAGCGTCCAACTGGAGTACAGCAAAGAGAGGATCTAAAAGCAACCACTCTGTTGGTAAAACAGCTAAAATACTAGTCTCAACCCTAGAGTCCTTCTCTAAAATCTCCTCTGGCTGTGTTGAACTATATAGTCTTTTTATTAGGCCATCATCCTCTCTGGGTCCCCTGGGCATCATTAATTCAGCTGCCTCTTCTGGCTTCTCCAACTTCCATCTACCTTTGGAATTCGGGAGTGGTGTCACCTCCTTCAGGAAGCCCCTCTTGAGTCACTCTTCAAATAAATTTTAGGTGTTTCTCATATGTAAGGGCAGCCTGATGTGAATTCCTTTCAGAGCTCTTGTCCTACTCTTCTGAAAACAAACAAAGAAAAAACCCTCCTTCCTTGTTTGTCCAATTCACTTATCTGTGCTCCCTTTAAAGTATCTACATCCTACTCATCCTCACATCTCCACTGCTTAGCACGACACATATTAAAGCTGGTCAATGAATAATGACCGTGTGTACAATTAAGTGAATTAGCTAATTCCCATGGAGAGTTCACTTTCCCCACTTTTCTAAAAATCAACATTTTATTAGCACTTTCGCTGAAGTGTTCAGCATTAACAGAAAGGCAATATTGTTTTGATGAAAAGTACTCTTTAAAACTGTTCTGGTTTTTTTTTAATTTTCAAATTATTTATACTTTAGATGTTGTCATACAGGGTAGGAGGCTTAAGATAAAATGACAACTGGCATTCTTTCCCATATTCAAATAAAAAAATAAAAAAGAGTTGTCTAGTTTCATCGAAAATGGCATTTTTTCCCAATTCATTTATTTTGGTCCCTCTCTTAACAATATAATGTGTATTCCATGTGCATAATTAGTTTGAATGGGTCAGAAATCCAACACGTATTTCATGACTTATCACACATAAATTGCATATTTAACAAGCCTGATATTTTTTCCTCCTGAGGCCAAAAACATATTTTGAAAAGTATGTCTGGTCTATACCTTCCAAAAAAATCAGTTTTTTCCTTTCTTTCTCATCCAACATATGGCCTTAGTACCCTGAAGCCAATTTTTTAAAATCCTTACTAAATTTTAATATAAAACCTAATTAAACCACAGGATATATTTCTTGTTCCTTTCAGATACTAAATAATTAACTCAGTTATACATTGAAAGAGAAAACAAAACCAAAATTGCCATTATTGACTTCATCCTTAGAAAACAGCCTACACAGGAGTGACAGATGCAGGATGCCCTGGTGGGGCAGGGGTGCTCATCTGGACCCAAGGAGGTCCTCCCTAACAGGACGCCCCACACCACATTAAATATAATTTTTAAACAGCCCGCTGTCAGTTGATAAGCGGTAAATGCAAAACGTATGTGCAGGCAGTATACCATCCCCGCAAACACGTCCATAATGTAATGTCAGCTGGCAGCTGTTTCCTAACAATTCCCAGCACTAAATATTGTTTTGAACCAGGGTCTGTGCAGATGTCTTTCTCAATACAGCTTTTGTATGAACATCTACCCAAGATCCAAGATTCATCTAAACAAAACCTGGAGGAAAAAAAGGGTCCAAAACATAATAGTGTAACTATTCATATCTCTAGCATCTCCGCTGCCATTAAAGTTTGAAATAACAACATGAAGACTCAAGCATGAGCAAGGTAAGTTCATTTTTAGATCTCAAAGATCAAAATTACCTTTTCTTACTCTCAAAAGCTAGAAGTGGAAAAGGAAAGGCTCTGATTTGTTACTTTGTTCATGTCAGTTAAAAAGAAAAGCAGAAGAGAGTTACTATAAAACCGTCACTTCAGTGGATGACAGGAAACTCTTCACAACCTACTTCAACCTACTTCTGCCGTTCCTTGAAGCAGATTTAAATAGAGTTAGAGCTCCATACAGCTCACATCTCTCACTTTCAGATTCTGAGGGCACCAGGGACTAGTGTCAGTTAGAAAATGGATACAGGGGCACCTGGGTGGCTCAGTCGGCTAAGCCTCCAAATTCGGTTCAGATCATGATCTCACGTTCCTGGGTTCAAGCCCCGCATCGGGCCCTCTGCTGACAGTTCAGAGCCTGGAGCCTGCTTCTGATTCTGTGTCTCCCTCTCTCTCTCTGCCCCTCCCTCATTCATGCTCTGTCTGTCTCTGTCTCAAAAATAAATAAAAACATTAAAAAAAAAAAAGAAAATGGATACAAACCAACAGTAAGTCTAAGAAATTTTGGCTAAACCTTGGGAAGATATAAATAGATACTACAGTACTGGCTTCCGTTTTACCTAATTGGGAAGTTCAATGTTAAAAAGAAAAGAAAAATGGGTTAGCAATGGGTAGGTGTTTTATAGTGTAGGTACTCTAAGTGCCTTTAATAGCAATACATTAAAGCAACTAAACTTTCTCATTCATGACTAATGAGCCAGTTCAAATTCTTCAACTTGAAGAAGACACAAATGAAAAGAACTCTTTTGTTCTTTCTTCCCAGGAGTCTATAAGGAATTTCCAGTGCCTGGGAAATAGTAAACATTTAATAAATAATATGTCTCAACAAATATTAACTGCATAAAATCTTTGCTTCTGGATTAAGTGAGACTAATTGTGTAGAGGGCACTGCAGATAAAAAAAAAAAACACAGGAAATGCATATGCGAGAGCATAATGTATGAAGCAAACACAAGGTAATTTAAGGGAAGTTGAGAATGAGGTGGCATGAAATGAGGCTAAAAAGGCTATCTGAATGCCTTAACTAAGGGTTCAAACACTCTCATAGCGACCAGGGAGACCTTAGTGATTTAAGCAAGGAGTTGGCAAATAGAGATTTCAATTTTGGAAAGCCCAATTAGGCAAGCAGAGAAAGGAAGCAAGATGACACTGCCTGAAAGAAGCTGAGGATGTGTAGAGGCTACTGTGAAAAATAAATAGTCCAGGAAAGACACGCAAAGGTCCTCCACTTAGGGTGTATCTTGGGGGCCAGAAAGAATGAAACACACTTAACAGATAGCAAGAAGGTAAAATGATCAGACTTTACCAGGCAAATGGTTGCACAAGGGATGTGAAATAGATTAGACTAAAGGACTCATTCATTCTGGCACATACACATTTGCTGCCTCTGACCAATACCAGAAACACTGAAGGCAATACATAATTTCAAGCACACTAAATCACACAGATGGATCTAGTGTATTCAACAAACATTGATTGATCATATGGTTTGTGCCATGCACACTTAAGCATGGACAGAGTAGTTAGTTATTAATGGTGGACAAAATAGGCATGCTCCCTACCCTCATGGAAATTTGTTTCTCTCAATGGAGAAAGAGATCTTGACTAGAGAGAAAGGTGTCCTGCAAAAATCGTAAGATGCCACTTTTGATCAGTTCTCCATTGCTTTATTTCCCAAGCACAGGCTATTTTCAAACTATTTTCAGAAGAAGCCAGGGGGCACCTGGGTGACTCAGTGAGTTAATCATTTCTGATTCTTGATTTTCACTCAGGCCACGATCTCCAGGTTCATGAGATCGAGCCTCATACAGGACCCCACATAGAGCTTGCTTGGAATTGTCTCTCTACCACTCCACCGCTCTCTCTCTCAAAATAAATTAATAAACTTAAAAAAAATGAAGCCAGAATACCACATACTTAGAGACCCTTTTAACCTCTAATTCTGCACTCATTCATTCACTCCCCCCCCCATTCCACATCTATTTACTGTTGTTTTCTTCATCAGGTACTATCTTGGACATTGTGCCAGGTGTTCTGACTGCTAGAGAATCTTGGTGCCATGCCAAGCACAGTGCATGGGTGGCCCGACGTGGTCTGCTCTTAACTTACTTTGCCAAGTTTCTAAATGTCACTGGATCCCTTTCAGCAGTCAACAAGCATAAGTGATTAGACCAATGACTAAAAATTGAGCTGCAAAGCCCAAGGTCTTGGTAGAGGCCAGACCACCTTGGAGGAAAGAGAGGAGGGAGACATGCTGAACTTGGTAGCATAATCATCCCTGACTTTTATCTATGTGATTTATTTCACCTCAGAGTAAGAGTTCCGTTTCTTTAAAAAAAAAAGTTTCTGAATCTAAAATTAGTGAAAAATCCACTGAGTTGGAAGATTTCTAAAAATCCTTAAAATTCTGAGGCAAATCCTTGCCATTTTCCCTATAGAAAGATTTTAATAGTAATAGATACTTAGGTCAACCGACTACAACTTATTTGATCCATAATATGTCTGAAATACAATTAATTCTAATGGTGATATGGCCTAAAATATGAGTCTCAGAAATAAGAAAATAATGAGCAGGGCACCTGGATGGCTCAGTTGGTTAAATGTCTGACTTCAGCTCAGGTCATGATCTCACAGTTGGTAGGATCAAGCCCCGTGTCAGGCTCTGTGCTGACAGCTCAGAGCCAGGAGCCTTCTTTGGATTCTGTGTCTCCCTCTCTCTCTGCTCCTCCCCCACTCATGCTCTGTCTCTTTCTCTCTCAAAAATAAACATTTAAAAATATTTAAAAAGAAAAAAATTAGTAATGAAAGGAAGAAAAAGATGTAAAATCATTTTTGCCAATTCTTGGGCCCACTTGCAGTTTCTCTTTGGTATCCTTCAGAACTTTCTTTACCCTTCCTTTCTCTCTTCTCTCCTAATGGCTTGTTTTGCCATTATGATGCTTTTGTTGTTGTTATTTGTTTTTGTTTTGGTCCTCTCCCCATATGGACCACTCCACAATCCAAAATATACTCTCTCCCCAAAACTCCTCACTGTCCTTCTTCCCAAACTCTCCTCGGGTACCTCCACCCTCAATCTAAACTCGTATTTTTTCAGTACATCTAATATCAATTTCAAGAAGAGAGAAATCTAATTAATTCATTCCCAATTTGCAGGTGCCACCTGAGCACCTGCTCTTATCAATGATATTTATATTTTTATGAGGTAATGGTTGTGAATTTAAATAAATGTCTAATTTGGTGTAACTAACTGTGATCCTAAAGTAAAAATGAGTGATTTTTGAGAACTCATTGCTTCATTTACTCAACAAGCATTTATTGACAATCTATGTTGCCCTTGACACTGCATCAAGCACTGGAGATGTCGCTTGGAAAAAAAAATCCCTGGTCCCTCCCTGGAGCCTATGGTTAAGTGGGAGACAGCAGATGAGGTATCTGGCGCAGCTTCCTGTCAGATGACGTACCATGGGAAAAGTGAGTGACAAAGAAGGATGGCTTGGGTCCAGGGCCACCACTAGGGAGCTTTCTGCTTCAAAAATGTCCCCCAGAAATAAGTAGCTCTAAGCTGTTTCCACTACTTATGCCCTCTCTTCTTACTCCATGTTAGCATCTATTCCTCGAAGCAGCCAGCTGGCCGGTGGACTGACTTGTCGCCGTGCAGATCCTAAGGCAACAGTAATAAAGGCAAAGAGAAGGAGGGACAGTAATTTGTAATTTCAGGATCATGGTTAAGTCCAAGAACAGGCAAGTCCAATAAAAAATGTACCCATTAACTGACTCCTCCCCAACAAATATATTCAAAATACCCAAATTCTGAATTCTGGAGAGAGATGGGGTAAAAGTTTATTTTAAATATTCTAATAATAAATCCATTGGTCAGGAATTCATTTATTCATTAAAAATTCAGTAAAAATACTTTTTTAAGTTGTTTATTTATTTAATGTTTATTTGTTTTGAGAGAGACAGAGAGAGAGACAGAAAGAGAGCGAGCATGAGCAGGGGAAGGGACAGAGAGAGAGGGAGAGAGAGAATCCATGAACTCCATCCCACAATTTTGATCCCACAAACTGAACCATGAGATCATGACCTGAGCTGAAATCAAGAGTCAGATGCTTAACTGACTGAGCCACCTAGACATCCCTGAACTATATTTTTAATGTTTGCCTATTTATTTTGAGAGAGTATGAGCAGGGAAGGGAGAGAGAGAATCCCAAGCCACATCCACACTGTCAGTGCAAGTCCAAAGTGGGGTCCTATCCCACAAGCACGAGATCACGATCCGAGCCGAAATCAAGAGTTGGATGTTTAACAGACTGAGCCACCCAGGTGTCCTGGTACACATTACCACTATTCCTGTGGGTACACATTACGTCTATCCCTGTGGGTATTATTTGGCCTATGTAATAATACTTCAGAACATAAGTCTGCCTGACCACTGAAGGGAATGGAGAACAAGCATATAATTAAAGCACATCTCTAATATCTTCGTGGGTTTGAAGTCTGAGTCATGATGCACCATGCTTCTTCAAAGTCCCTAGTCAGGAATAAAATCTTTCTAAATCAGAAGAATAATGGCCTGAAAATGGACTCTTAAGATAATTTTCACTAGAGAAGACAATTCTCTATTTCTACTAAAGGAAAGGAGAATTATCTGTGCCATTTCCAGGTATCTTCTAAAGTGTTGAGAAGAATATTTAAGTAAAGGAATGATCCTTAGTAAAGTGCAAAAACATAAGTGATTAACACCTATTAAGCTCTAATTAATGAATTATCTGATCCATTACATTGATTGCATGCAGTTTGCAATTTTAATATTAATGCAGACTTTACGAAGTGGGTAGTTTATAGGTCTGAAGAAGAGAAGTTGAGTGAGAGACGCACACTGAGACTTTAGTCAATTTTGTTTCCTCCTGGTGTTGTGAAACAAGAACTGTGTAATTTTAATTACGTTGCAGAAAACCGAAATAACAGACAAAATCACGTCCTATCCTACTATGGGTTTGCCTGGCTCTATAACTTGCAAGTTGTAGGCGTCTGAGCAAATAACATAATTTCTGGATGCTTTAGTTCCCTCCATTGTAAATTAGGTATTCACAGCTTATTGTGAGAGTTTAAAGAAATAATCCATGTAAAGTGTATGCCCTAATGTCTCTCATATAGAATACTTAATAAATTGTAACTATTATTTTTCCTCCTTTTAAAAAAAAGTAGCCACAGTAGAAATTCAGTCCTAGCTATTCCGTACACATCTTTTTTTTCTGGTGATTTTTTTAAAGTTATTGGGAGAGAGAGAGAGAGAACCAGTGGGAAGGGGTAAAGAGAGGGGACAGGACAGAAAAAGAGGGAAAGAGAGAGATCCCAAGCAGGCTCCGCACTGTCTGCGCAGAGGGGTACAATGCTTGAACTCACAAACCATGACATCATGACCTCAGCGAAAGTCAGATTCTTAACCGACTGAGCCACCCAGATGTCCCTTTCCTGATTATTTTTAATAAGAAAATGATTTCAGCAATTAGTGTTTTCTTTATCCTCATCACCACAGCATAATGCAGTTAAATAAGGTATTTAAGAATAATACTGAGATAAGAAGGGAAAATAAATTAACAGTTTGCAAAACTGTCAAAATTGCAAATACAAGATGTTTTGATTTCCCCTTTTCATTCATGCCTAAAATTGTTCATTTTTGGTAGGCTGAAAGCAGACAAAGCATGTGACCATGAGAGTTGAGCTGTCAGAGAGCCAGGAGACAGGAGGATGTAAAGAGATGAAATGAGCATGAAATCTTGGCACAAACCCTAGTTCTCGCTGAGCCTACAGTGACTGACCAACGGCTCTCGAACTCTGTGTGAACTTTGTGGACAAAGCTGCCAATGCCCAAATCTGGTGCAAGTTCATCACAGATAATCAAGTAGGCAGATGAGAGTACCTGTCAAACTCTGCTTTTGGCACAGTGTGTGTGTGTTTCTGTGTGTGTGTGTGTGTGTGTGTGTGTGTGTGTGATATCTTTAATATCTTTTATTATATTAGTATATTTTATTACATGTTTTCGTATGTGGCAATATTATTCTAAATAGCACAAAAGTAAACTCTGGTTTAAAAGAGTTAAAGGCATATTTCTACCAAAGAAGAAAAACCCACAAAAGTACATGAAACACTTGTGAAAAATAAATAGTTCACAAAAAAAGATGGTACTAATGCTAAATATAGGAAATTGACAAAATATCATCAAATAATAAAATCTGATATGCTCAATTTTTAGATAGCATACAAAATTAATAATAGCTAACAATTCTGAGTACTTGGGGTAGCTCAGGCACTAAACTAAACCCATTATATTAACTCATTTAATCCTGGAGGTTTTACAAAGGAGGAAACTACTCTTTGAGAATTTAGGCGAACTTCTTAAAGTTACACAGTTGTAACAGACAAAATCAGAACTCAATTCAGGTCTGTTTGATTCCATAAATATAAATGTCTAAGGAAAAAAAAAAAGTAGAGAACAGAACTTCAAAAGCCAATAGTTAACAATAATTTGAAATGAAACCAGACTTTAATGAGCCTGGTGAGTCCGTTATATTAACTCAGACAAAGAGTGGAAAATATATGGTATTTGAGTTTTCATTATTTGTGTACCTGTATATTCCTTTCCTAAATATTGTCATTTCTACTCCTATGAATGCAAATTATATTCAAAAAATATTTGCTATAGGAACAAGACACAATTCTATGCTTGCTGGATATATCTACAAATAAAACAAAGATCCCTGCCCTTATATAATTTACATTTTAGCTCCATTACCGTTGAATCGATTCACAGTAATAACAAAAGGGATTTTTAAAGAGATTTCTTCAAATTGCGATATGTAAAAACATTTTAAATGAATCCTAGACTGATAAAACCATTTTAAAATGAATGCTAAATTAATATTTTAAACTAATGTCCCAAAGCCTCAATTTATGCATCATGGGTAGTATGTGAATGGTACATATACTTGTAACATAGCACACTTTTCTTCGCAGTGGAAAACTGCTGTGAATAGTGTTTAGACTCAGAGATGTATGCTTATGCTACCAGTCATCAGAACTCTAGAGACCTAAAAATTACAGTCCAAATTCTTGACCTGAACACAGTGGTCATAAAAATGTACAACAGAGAAGGAGGAAGTAAAGATCACAGTTTAACCTCTCTTTACCACTCAAGAGTTGGTTAAGGATGAGTTTCTACATGGGTGAAATTTGTCCCTGGCACTCTCCAGCAGCATTCTCTGGGGTTTATGGGGCCCCCACTTTTGTTCTGGGTACAGATTACATCCAAAGATAGTGGAGCCTAGGCCAGACTAGGCTAGAATTCCCTACCAGTGTGCAAAGGACAGGAACTGAGATTTTTACTTCAATTACTTTAAAAAAATTAAATTAACCCTGTAACAAAGAACTAGGTCCTTTGCCTATATCAGCATTTCTCAAGCAAGACCTTTTGGGTTGGATAATTCTTTGTTGTGGTATGTGAGCTTGTATATCCTAGGATATTGAGCAGGATCCTTGACTTCTACCCACTAGTTGCCACTAGCATCCCTCAAGTTAAACTCAGAATGTCTCTAGACGTTGCCATAGGTCCCCTGGGAGGCACAACTGCTCTGGGTTGATAGCCATTGATTTATATTAAAAACAACATGGCTAAGCCTTTTGGCCACTGTACTTCAGGCTAGTTTGATTGTTGTGGAAAGACAAATGGGTATTTTCTCTTAAGATGCTATCATTTTAGTCAATTATGTAGAGACTGTACTGAACACAGTTTACATGATGTCCATTTATTTCCCAGGCCTCAGCCACTTATCTGGATTCAGGCCACAGAAGTCCCCAATGATTCTTGTCAGTCCAATGGTGTAAAGCACCCAGCTCTTGTTACAGTAGCCTTGTCTCCTGTGGTCACAGAGACTCAGCCTCCTAGGGAATTAGGGCCAGGCTTCCATCCACTGAGTCCACCATGGTGGGAGTCACAACATCTCCAATGCACAGGTCTGATGGACTCCAACAGAGGCCATACAGGGGGGCCTAGTGCAGAGAAGTCAAAGCTCTCTGGGGCAAGACTTAACTAAAGAAAGACAAAAGATGAGAGAAGCCAGGGCATAAATTGGTCCAGATAAAGATCTGTTCAGGATTTTGTAGTGTATGGAACCAAGCACCCAGCTATGTTTTCTTGTGAAACTGTGGCCATTATTGCTTCTTATTAAACACAACACGTAACCTAAGAATAAAAGTAGAGCATTCCCCATTTTACATTCTACAGGTTCACATAACAAATGCTTCTGCACTGGATAACACGTACATTCTGTTAGCCTTGAAAACTATAGCCTTTATTTTGTTTTTCTATTTTCTATATCTGCAGCCTTTATCAAACACTTGAAAGAATACAGTACAGAGTAGTTTAAATAAATGGCTTTCTTGAACTGTATCCAAGATTCAAATTACTCTGATTAGTTTGTATCTATAACATTAATAAAAAGTATTTTCGCTCTTGGCCTGGTGATGATCACACTGCCTATTTCAGTGTGTGAGCCTAAGGGTTAGAAGCATCACAACAATGTGAAGAGATCAAAGAATATTTTTAACAATCAGATTATGTTGCTTAATAACTAACTCCTGGTCATTTACCAACCTCAGAAGGACTCTGTAGTATGCACTATTCTTTGGCTAAACAAAATAACAATTCCCCAATAAAACACACACAGAGTTTCAGTACCTGGAGGGTACAAAGGCCAAATACTATTTTACTGAATATATGTTCTGATGCCTTGATTACCCACCACTTACATATTATATCTTCTAGAATCAAAAAACTTTAGATGGACTATAAAATGTAATAGTTTCATGAGAGCCAACAAAAAACCCCTTTCATTTCTAGAATCCATTTGTATTTCTCATTTTTCAAATGATTCACCCTCTTTATCACTGGATATAGACCAGTGCTTCTCAAAGGTTAACATGCTGAGGAAGCACATGAGAACCTTATTACAAGGCAGATCCTGGTTCAGTAGGTCTGGGGAGGTTTCACATTTCTAAAAAAGCTTCCAAGTGAATCTGATGCTCCTAGTTCATGAACCACACTTTTGAGTAACACGGTTCTAGATTCATTCCCTTTTTATACCCTGATTCAATCCTTCCTCTTTTACCTAAATTTAAATATCTGGCTATGTTTTCACTGAAATCACCCCAATGCATTGCTGCTATAATTATCATCTACCATTTCATCCATGTCTGACTAACTTGACTTCTTCAGGAAAAGGGCTGAATGGGCTACCCTAGCTCTTTCTCTTGGTAATATGCACCATCAAAGACTGTTTCTCAGTCATACTCGAGGGATAACTGAGGAAAGGGACAACTGGGGACCTAAGACAGGTTAGGAGGGGTGGGTGGTGGTAAGTAAAACCTTTGTCAACAAGTACCAGTTGTAAGTGTGACCACTCCTGGAATGAAAAAAACAAAAACAAACAAAACAAAAAACAAAAGCAAGCAAACAAAAAAATCCCACAAATTCCAAGAATTCAGGTCAATTGAGCAACTATGTGTTTAGCTATTATTATAGGAAAGGCTATAGACTATGATGTTAGATTACCCTTATGGATGATGACAAAGTAGCAAGAGAAAACCAGTCCTTTGTTTCGGATATGACCATCCTTGGCAAGAATAACTGCTCCCCACTGATGTCCCAAAACACAGCACTGTGAAAATACCATTCATTATTCATTAGCATCCTTACTGGTGTCATTAAAATATCTTGTTAATATGTCTGTCTTTGTCCATTTATTGTGAAGTCCTTTAAGTACTTTCCAAAAGTAAGTAATATATTTTACTATTCTTTAAATCTTTTGGGGTTGCATATTTTAATGCTTGGTATGTTATAAGCACTCACCAAATGTTTGGTAAACCAAATGTTTGGTAAACCAAGCTGAACGATACGAAGGGTCTTCTGTCCAGAATAAGATAACCCTCCTCTGGATCCAATGGTAAAGCACTCTGAGCTTTAGGACAGAATCCACTTTCCATTTACCTCTAGGATCTATGCTTGTCATTGGAGAATTCTAAGTAAGCCATTATTTTGCTTTCTTATCAGCTACTCAAAAATGCATTAAAATTCATGTCTTTCCTAAAGTGCAGTATACAGGACATGTTATTTAAAATGCATATTTTCGTGGCTCTTCTAGAGAATTTAACAGATAGTAATTCAAATGCAGATTATTTGCTTTAGAATCTCTCAATATGAGGTGTGTGAGTAGTGGTAGTGTAGGGACCGATTAAACTGGTCTTTCATGATTAAACATCCATGAGATATTAATCTCTTCAGCAAATTTGCTTTGTATTTTGCTTCTTAATTATAATAACCCATAAAAGCATAGAGGTTCAAAAGTTTTAGGACACAGCACCCAGAAACAATTCAGCTGGCTTCTCACTGGAAATGTCAAAGTAGAGAGACTTACTAAAGGAAGAATTAGTATTATGTACTCAAAGTTACTTTGGGGGAAAATACATATTCAATTTTTCCTTATTCAAAGAGCATGTGCATGTCGAAAAAAATCTGTCAGCTAGGCAGGTGCAGTTTTCTTCTAGGTAAGATAAGGGATGTTTCTAATTTAACTATACAGTGCAAGAAAATTGACAAGGAAAGCAATTATTGTCAGTGAAGTTGAGCAATGAGGTTAGCACCAAGCAGAATCCTCCTCCCCCTTGCCTTGTTTAGAGGCTGTAAAATATATTGATGAAGGTTGCTGAAGTAGGGTGGTGGTTACTGACAATGACCTCAAGTCCATCAAATTACTCTAAAATAATTCAGGGAGTAAGTGGGTGCAACTTAGAGAACTACACCTGATACCCCAAATACTGCCCCATCTGGGTGGTCCCCAGTGCCCATACCACAGGTGAAAACAGACCTCCTTTTATGGTAGAAAGTTGACCTCCCTTTATGGTAGAAAGCTGAAATTTTTCTATTTATTAATTAATTTATTTATTAATATATACTTATTCTTTTCTTCTGTACTTTCCCCTACTAGCAAGTGCATATTTCACTTTGTAGATACTGAACGTCACAGTAACCTATCCAGCCTATTGGAATAGGATAACGCACATAACTTAATTTTGTAGAACTAGGTTTTCATTAAAAAACTTGACAACTCCGTGGGTATGAGAGAGAGAGAGAGATAAATGGGGGAGAGAATATTTCCTTGCATACATTTAAGCTAATTTACAATATATATCAAAAAGTTTGCCACTTGGGAAAGAAAAATGCACTTTGGTGATTTCATTTTTTTTCTCTTATCTATGATAAACATGCTTCTTTTGTAATAAAAACACCATTTTTCATTTAAAATACTATACATAGGTTTGCATGGGTTGAAAAACTATATTATAAATTCCACAGATCACTCTATTTACATAAATGCAGGGCTATGAAGGATCAAAAGGAATGTCAAGAGCATTTCATAGGGTATTAGTAGGGATTCCTTCTTCATATGATAAAATTTTAATTCCCACTTACAGTCTAAAACCTTTGTACCAATGATTAAGATTATAGCAATGGAATGAAATTGTCTTTTCTAAAAGGTTCTTTTCATGGGATGAAGAATGAGTTCATTAAAAAAATCAGCCATCCTCTCATTCAGAAGCCTTGGAGGTAAAGAGAATCACTTCAGTAAATTCAAGTGCAGCTAAAAAGAAGAGCCTGGGGGTGGGGGTGGGCAACAGTGAAGGAAGGATAGAGGCAATCCTAGTGGGCATGTTATCTGAAATCCCTCTTAATCTGCACTGAAGATGTTTGAAAATTTAAGTTGAAAACAAAAGCAACTGTCTCTACTTCTGGTGCATTGACTAAGTACTTTTATTCGATCTTAGTCATTTCCATTGCATGTTTCAAGGGCTTCTCTCCCTCTCTCTTCCAACTGAAAATTTTAGTCAAGGATGAAGAAGAGATTTTGTAAATATCCTTGTTATTCAACAAGCCTTGCTGGTTGGCTATTGGGCACAGAGCCCTGCTGGGAAACTGAGAACGGTCACCAATAAAAGATACAGATCTTCTCTTAGAAAAATATACAATTTATTTGGGGTAAATCCAAGTAGAAGGCATGCAAAGAGTGGAAAAGCACCACTCTGCAGGACGACAGAAGATGATAACAAGAACTGAATGCAAATTGTTGAAGAAATGATCCATTTTGCAAAGAAAATCAGGGAACGTTTCTAAGGAGTAAGCGCACCTTGAGTCGGATTTTGATTGCAACCGCAGAACTGGATAGAGGAAGAAAGAAAGCAGTATCTTCTAGATGAAACAGCATGCACAGAGGAAGTCAGTGAAGACAGGTCAATTTTCAACACAGAATAGGATCCCACTGGGCCTGGGATTCTAACCCACGTATCCAACTGCCTTGTATTC
Organism: Helogale parvula; assembly: GCA_004023845.1. NCBI lineage: Eukaryota > Metazoa > Chordata > Mammalia > Carnivora > Herpestidae > Helogale > Helogale parvula. The sequence goes on from PJEM01009555.1 coordinate 41,610, forward strand.
AATAAAATATATTAGAGGCTTAGTTCTGTGGTTAGGTGCACAGATGTCGGAGTTACACAGTCTGGATGCCAATCCCTGTTACTCACTAACTGTGTAACCTTGGGAAAGTGCTCTCCGATAAGCATCCATTACTCCATCTTTAAAGTGAAGCTAATTATAGAATCTAGGCCACAGAGTTGCTCCAAGAACACTACTCAGCACAATCTGTGATAAAATTTGGAGCACAATGTATGTTAGCTACGGTTAGTGTTGGACTGAAATAAGTTGAGTTTGGGACTATTAGAAAATGAAAGTGGGGGTCATAAAGGCAAACGCTAGTTTAGGCAGTGATTCTCGAACTTCAGTGTGTATGAAAATCCCCTAGAGGGCTGGGTCATTCACAGACTGCTGGGTGTCACCCCCAGAGTTTGTGACTCAGTCAGTCTGGGGTGGAACTGAGACTCTGTACTTCTAATAAGTGCTCAGTTGGTGCTCCTGCCCCTTTCTTTGAGCACCACACCACTGAAGTAAGACTTGCAGGCCAGACAGGCACTTTCCACCAAAGGAAAAGACTTGAATCAATGATTCTCCAGACATGTTGGACAGGCCTGCACGAAGACCCAAGTGGGCCCTTCTGATTTTCTGGGATTTGTGCTCGATATATTTACAGTGGTTACTCAGAATAGTTTTTGCCACCCATAAAAATTGACCATTTCAAGTAATCAGGACTTCTCCACCCTCAGGCCAAATAGAAAGCACACACATTCAAATATTTGGTGCAAAATGCTATAAAATGCTTTATTATTTTCAGTAAGGGCTTTAACCAGAATGCAACAAAATAAGCAAGAAATTCTTTCTGTGGCAAAGCTTGTCACACTTCTCAAATGGCCACTTGAGCAGAGTCAATTACATGCCTGGAATTCTTAGCCTTGGAGAGTTTTCCCACCACTTGCCTTTTCCCCACATTGCGAATCTCAACATTGGCTTCCTGAAAGGTAACCGATTTCAAACCTCTAAGAAAAGTATGGGGAGAAAAAGGAAGTCTCTCATCCAGGGCTCATTATGAACCCAACCAGAAAACCCAATTATATTTCTGTGGACAAAATACTGTTTACAGAAGGGGTTTATCCTTGTGAAGAAACCAAAGCTATTTTATGTGCAAAACAAGATGAATGAATAGAATGAATCACTGACACTGTCCTTTCAAAAGCTGAAAGACTCCAGGAGAAGCGGATTCAGAACCCATAGGTAAGACTTAACTTTCCTCTTAACTTTTCTCTAGATCCATTAATTTCATCAAATGTCCTGCTCCTCTTTCCTCTCTTACCTCCTTCTTCAGTAAAAATAGCAAATCATATGGAAATAAGAAAAAAAATTAACATTCTTGTGCTTTCATTTTCTCCTCCTCCTCCCTCTCTGCCCCCAAATAGCTTTCCTGCCACTACCCAATTCCAAATTACTCACCTTTGGCACCAACATCAGGTTTATATTTACTCATTAGGGTGGTTGCCATGACTACATTGGAGGTACCAAGCAAGAAGTGAGAGGTCTGGCTCATAAAATCTTGTGCAGCTTCGTAAATTTTTGGCATGGTCAGGGGGTAGTTTAGAAAGAAGTGAATGGACTTGAGGGAATTACATGAAAAGCTTCTAAAGATGGAGGTCTACTGATGTGGTCACCTTGATGTGGCACTACTAACTGCAGAGAATTGTTTACTGCAGAGTTTTGCTGGGTGACTGGCATGCAGGAGTAGGGTTCCCACGGGTTGGAGCAAACACCTGTTCTTCCCTTGGCATGGGCTTAAAATTACACTTACCTCCCGCTTACAATAAATTGTCCCTACTCTACACAGCTCAGTTTAACATTTCATCTGACAGAAAGTCACCATAATTGCCTCTTCAAAGGTGCGGCAAAAAATAAAAAAATAAAGCCTACACGCTTGTTCCTATTTGTCAGCACACCTGTGAGAGCTTAGTGCCACAGGACACCGGGTGAGAAACCCAGAACTGTGAGAGGGACCTCTCACACAGCCAGGGAGGGGGAGGGACAGAGGAGTTAAGTGACCTGCCCCTCATGTTGAGAGTGTAAGACTCAGCATGAATACCAACCTAAGACCAGGCATCTCACTAAGAAATAACTTGTATTAGGTCCCAGCAAGTGCCTGTCACACATAGGAGATGAATAACCAGAATCAACGAAAGCGAGACATTTTCTGGTACAATTAGATTCTGAAAATACTGAAAGAAAATAACTAGGCTTATATTCCTAGTTCTAATGTCCATCCAGAGCTCTGCGGATTTGGGATATAATAGATGATACTGTAAAATATAATAAAATATGATATCAACTTCCACCTTCTTATGGCTGTTGGGAAGCAAGATCCTCCTCTACTTCTGAGTGTCAGTGGTTTCATGGTTAGTCATTTGAGTTAAAGCTAGACTAATAGCTACTCTTAGTCATGTACAGACTTCAGCTAGCACTCATGAAAATAAAGTTTAATTAAGCTTTTTTGTTAGTAATTTGGACTGGAATTTTTCTATCTATAGGGATAGAAACATTGGGCCAAGAGCAAATTTACAAAATACGCTATGATGTTAAATCCAATTCAGCACTAAGAATCAGATTTATTCCTAAATAAATTATGCTTTTCCTCTTCACAGTCATGTCATAAACTACTCCAGATTGAGACTGAGGGACCACATTGTCTTCTACACATACAACATACTGTCATTTTGCATTATCCATTCTTCAATTACTTTTTCCCCCAAGCTTCCCACTTTTGTTTCCTAACTTTTCTCTTTCTCTCTCTCTCTGATAATCTCTTCACTAGAAAATATCTTAGAAGTTCCCAGTGATGCCCATGGATGGAGTTCATATGGAGACATGCTGGACATAACAGGGGCTAATGCTCTAAACATCCAGAAGAAATTTTGCAAATCACAATGTGCAAATGAAGTATGGAATAATTATCAAATGACTATGCTAGCTTTATATTATGAAGCATACAAACAGACATAAAATCTAGTAAACTGTTCCAAAGCATTTGTTTTTTTAAATATAGTGAATCAGGGCTCCTGGGTGGCTCAGTCGGTTAAGTGTCTGATTTCAGCTCAGGTCATGATCTCACAGTTTGTGAGTTCAAGCCCTGCTTGTGTTGACAGCTCAGAGCCTGGAGACTGCTTCAGATTATGTGTCTCCCTCTCTCTGCCCTTCCCCCACTTGTGGTCTCTCTATTTTAAAAATAAATATACCTTAAAAAATTAAATACAGCAAAGGAAATCATGTTTACTACATGAACATTTTATTTTCAGATAGTATTCACAAATAGGTTAATTGTGCTTAAATAGTATTTAAAACAACATTGGTGGGACACCAATACCCTTATAGCAGAAATAATGCATAATTGTATATATATTAAAAATTCATTGACTTTTATAGAAAAATGTGATATAAGTAGAAAGCATTGCTTAATGAGGGCATATATCATATAAAATACTTTTTTTAGGTCAAGGTATTTAGAGAAACTCTCTCTGCTAATAAATAATCAATAGACACATCACAGTTCTCTGCTTTTTAAAAAATACTTCTATCAGGTTTATTTCTATTACATTAGATAATATAAACACGATATCAGATAGCAAAAAGACCTTATCCAGCAAAAAAGAAAGGGCGCATTTATGGTATACATTATGAAGAATCCACAACTGTGAGGAAGATATTCATTTACCCGTAAACGAGGGGGAAAATCCTAGCCATGAGTTTGGACCTATGGCATTCTTTTAAATTTGTAACATATTCAACTACCTTCAAATTCACCTTGCCTAACCAATAAGATTCCACAGGCCATCTCTAGGCTCTGGGGTTCAGATCATTTGAGCTCAAGCCAGCATGAGTTTTATTTATTAAAGATGTTCAATACACTGTGATTTAGACACATAGAAGAATAAGGTGGTTGAGTGGTCAAGGTTCAGGTAGGTAGAAGAGAGGAGAAATCAAGAGAGAACAAGAATATTGGGTTCTGTAGTTGTCAGGAAACTTTTTTATGAAGAAGTGAAAATGGAAAGTGGGTACATTTGGTTGAACTCTGAGAAAATAATCCCAGCATTTAAACCTGTCACTATACATACACCAGTGATTATTTTACAGGCTTAATTAAACATTAAGATGTCCTTAAATTTTATCTCCATTCAGTAAAAACACAGAAAGTACTCAGAGAGTACCAAGTTTCACAAATAACTTTGGAGTCCTACTCCAAATCTGAAAACTCCAAGTAAATATAGTCAAAGATACCGGTAAACATTATCATTTATGCTTCTCCTAAATTCTCACTTCCCATCTAAAGTGGTCTCCAATGTGGGGCAAAGCAGACAATCCACTGGGGTACCGTGTTCCTTGGGATTTCTATTTTGTTCCTCCTTTATAATGTAGACACTACTACTGTAGTACAAGCAAACAAGAGAAAAATAATCAATATGAAACACCAATCATTAGCATTTATTGAGACTTTCCTATGTGCCCCGCACTCTGTTAATTATGACTTGACTCATGTATTTCTCAAAGTCACCCTATTTTATGGAAGTTGTTATTATCCTCATCTTATAGATGAGGAAACAAACGCACAGAAGTCTAACTTCTTGTTACAGTTAGTAAGTGGTTAAGCCAGAATAGATGCAATAAAGACAACATGTAGAGATTTTTAGAAACAAAACAAAGAAACACACCAAATTCTAATAATGGCTATTTCTGACCAATGGGTGATGGGCAAGATTCTTCTTCTGTATACTGCTTTATATTTTCTAAAAGATCTAGTAATTAACAGGAATTGCCTTTATATCTTGGAAAAAATAAAGAAAATCACAAAATGCTAAGATTAATACACTGTAATTTGGTGAGAAAATGTAGAAAACCAAAAGAGACAGTGAGTAACAAGGCAAAAACTTACGTAACTGAATAATAAAGAATGAGCATGGACTTATACTTTACTTTAAAGCATGCATTTCAAATATGATCATGGTCAAATAAATATGAACAGATCTTTTTAAAAAAGTTCTCCATATCTAAAGCTAAGCTTTGAAAAGTAATTAAATTACTTTAAAAAAGATCTAAGATTTAGAGAAGGATCCAAAAGCTGATGTTGTTATGTGATACATCTAATCAAAATTGTTTGAATGCACATTTTCTTTTAAATTGTGATGGATAAGGGAAACAGATCAGTGCCTATTCTATATAGCTGAGAATTTTATTCTTTGCTTCATAAGGATGCTAGACAGGCTTCTAGAATTAAATTGGCAGCAGTAATCATGTTGTTATTAGTGTAATTGCTTTCTGACATCTGTTTCCCTGTCATAATCAGCTCTTTGATAATAGCAATGACATGAATAGTATATATCTAATCAGTAATGTTCGATGCTTCACCAAAAAAAATTGAAATTATATGATACTTATATATACTTCTCACCAAATTGTGTCCAACCATGTATTATATATAATATAATATAGTACAGTAATGAGGATACCAGTTCTTAACCTTAAGAAACTCTTAACCTCTTCTCATAGTAATTTATTTTCAATAATTCTTTGTTTCCATATAAATGAGAAAGTTCTTTATGAAACAGCATGGGATAAAATGCATATATTGTTGCTCAAGGCAAATAAAGTGCAATTTGTTAATAAATTGTGTTTCTATTTACATTTTTATTATCAAAGTTAACTATTCAGGGTCTTCTGTCTCGGTACTGTGAACTTGCTAAGCTATCAAGCTAAATTTACCTTAATAACCATTAAATGGAAAAAGCATTCTGGTTCTGAACCTGCCTCTCCACCTAGTCTTTTGACCTCTGAAAGTCACAGAAACTTCCTGGGTTTTTTTTTTTCAATTATTCCTCTAACATAAAAAATTGTTTAAAAAAAAATCAACAAACGAACCAACCAACCAAAAAACCGTCTATTGCCTAGCCTACTCAAACCTTCTGAAATTTGAGACTTCTTGAAGATCTAAATGACTATTTTTAAATAAATGAAAACAGGTGAATACCAGTTCAACTTTTGTTATCATAAAATGCTAATGACTATTCAATTTGTAACAGGAAAGTAAATGGATGCATGTTCAAAGTCCACGTTTGGAAGAATACCCTAATACACGTGACCGTCCATTGAATTGCTGTAAATCTATCAGTAAAGAACACTTCCTATACACCAGACAGGGTTCTAAGGATTTTCTATACTTTATATTTTAGTCCTCGCAAATAACTTAGTGAACAGTATCACTGTGCTTTTACAGAGAAGAAAACTAACAAATTGTGGGTGGAACTACTTTATCAAGATCCCATAGGACTGGGAAAAAAACCCAGGCCAGACCTTTAAATATAATTCTAACGGAGCTTTTTGAGAAGGCTGCACCTACACTCTTTAATTCCAAAACAGAACAACAATGAAAACAAAAGCATCACCAGTGTTAAAACACCAACATGCATAAAGCTGAATTATGTAGTTAACAGTTAAAATACCTCTTAGACTAATTGAAGGCTTTCATATATTATAGAGTCACTTGTTTTGTTTTGTTTTCTTTTGTTTTGTTTTTTTGCTCTCCATCCTAGATATGAAGGGTGAGTAAAGCAACTACTAAATTTGCAACTACTAAAATTACAAAGTAAAAATTGTACATGAAAAACATTTATTTACCAATGAGTTTTACTGACTACAAACCAAAGATAATCAGTATTCTTAATGAATAATAATTTCAATTGGTGTCATGGGTAAACCTCTTTATTGGAAAATTCCTTTGGAATAAAAAAATATCCATGCTCCTGAATAGAAATTTTTAAAGTAAACGGTACAAGCTATTGGTTTTACAACACTAATACAGTATAATAATTATAGAAAGGTTACCTAAGAGTACGTAAAATCAAGAAAATTAGAATTCCTTGACTATGATCAAGATACACATGTATACAAATAACTGGAAAAGGTTAGAAAGTTCATGACATAATTGTCTGTGGCACAGCAGGAATCATAGGTTCATCACCTGCTCTCACTATCTGTCATCTTAGACAAGTCTCTTCATTTCCTACTTCTTTTCTCTTATTGATAAAAGTGTTCATAGCAACATTATATACAACAGCTAAAATATGAAAAGCAACCTGTGTCCATTGATGGATGAATGATAAGCAAAATGTGAAATACATACCCTAAAAGGAAGAAAATTCTGACACATGCTACAATGTGAAGGGATTGAGGACATCAGGCTAAGTAAATCAGCCAGTCACAAAACGACAAAGACAAAGACTGTATGATTCCATTTACATGGGGTTCTTAGAGTAGTCAAAATCATAGAGGCAGAAAGTAGAGTGGTGGCTGTCAGGGGTTGGTGGAAGGGGGACAGGGAATTAATTAGTGTTTAGTGGGTACAGAGTTTCAGTTGGAAAAGATGACAAGGGTTATAAAGATGGATGGTGGTGATGTTTGTGCATTAAAAATGTATTTAATACTACTGATTTGTTCACCTAAAAATGATTAAGATGGTAAATTTTACACTATGCGTATTTACCCCAATAACAAAAAAGGGCGGGGAAGTCAATGGATCAGTATGGAGATTAAATAAGGTATTATATGGTGAAATGTTTCGTAGACATACATGCATGTAGTGTGTGACCCCTTCATTTTGCCTACTCATCACCTCTCTTCCTTCTGGAAATGGAGCTGCCTCTAATCCCAACATACGTCCATCTGCATGTTTGTAAGAGGAGAGCATTCCTCTAACAAATAGTTCAGAACCTGTTGTGTGCCAAGCCATGAGCAAAGGATCCAGCAGTGAACAGTAGACCAGATCTCTGCCATCAATGGTAATGGAGGGATAATATGTGGAAAAGATAAAGGAACAAAATTTTTTTGTGGGGGGGAGGTATTTTCAGAGGGTGGAGACTGTCTATTGAGTAGTCCGCAAAGCCACTGGGAAAGATGACTTTTGAACTGAGAAACCTGACTAACAAGAACACAGAAGGAGGGCCTCAGTGGGCAGCATATTCTGCATGAGAAGAAGTAAACAACAAACGATCATGATTTGTGATAAGATCAAAGAGGTAGGCAGGCGCCTGCACATACAGGGCTTACAAGCCATAGAAAAGAGATCAGATTTTATACTTATATTAATGGAAAGGCATTGGGAGTTTTTAAGCATGGGAGCAATGTGATTACATTTTTACCATAAAAAGATAAGGTTTCATTGAACCTAGTCTCCTGGCTACATTGTCATGATTCTGAGGAGGACAATGCAGTCCTTTCCCAGAACTTTTGAACTCTAGACTAGGAATATACCAGGCCAACACACTTTGGAGCGGCTGAGGCAGAGGCTACTCCCTGTGTATCCTGCCCTGTGGACCAGCGAAGCAGAGGAAGGCTGACTAGAGAGGGACAGACAGGTACGAAATGACAGACTCTGTCCCTGAGGCCTGGCCACATTGTTCTTCTTGGGCTCTATGAGGCTTCGCCCCAATTCCTTGCTTTGATTAAGCTAGTTCCAAGTTGGTCTCTCTCATTAGAGAGTTAGATGTATCATTGATGTTATTACTGTAGTTGTGGGTTGTCTCAAAAGTTAGCAGTCTGCATACACTATACATTTAAATCTTGCAAAAACTCTTTGGTGTATATTTAAAGAAACTAAGAACAGTGAAGCAGGTGCTCAAATGACAGCCCAAAGGAGGGGGGCGTGGCACTGATTTCAAATCCACGTTTGCCTGACTTACAAGTGTTCCCTACCACTTAGCACCACTGGTGGGTTCCACCTGTAACTGAGACCAGCATGTGACAGGATGGAACCCAACAGGCATAACATGAAGGGCAAACCACCAGCCTGCAGTTAACTGTTGGCCCAAAAGTGGCCAATGTTGAAAATGGAAGAACATGGAGGCTCTTATCTTCCAGGGTCAAAAAAGGTAAATCAGTACACAGGTATTGACTTGACCCAATGACTGTGTCCCTTCTTTCAGAATGGTGTGTAGTCAGCCTAGAGACAAGACTTACGAAGACTGCAAGTAAAAAATGAAATGTACAACTAATTACCAGATTAATAGGTGCTCACAATACATGCAGCAACTCAAAAAAAAAAAAAAGTCAAAAAAATGTTAGAAGACCTCACAAAGGACTTTCTGGTAGTTATGGAGGCTACAAGACGTAAGTCATCATGAGTTGTTTTATATTAGTCCAATATTTCAGTCTTTGCTCTGTAACATTAAACATTTGACTTAAATTTATCTTACACTTTTCAAAATTGTTTAAAGACTTCCCTTAAGGAGACTAACAAACTGATCTTTTTCATTGGGACGTAAACACAGTTGATCACAAATTTTAAATGCTGCATTTATGGTCATATGCTAGAAAACACTACAGAGCTTAAGTTATAAAATAACACATGAAATATCAAACACTGGTGTGGTTTTAATTCTTTTACACATAAATAAAGCATAACATTATGTCTATTCTGGACAAACAAGTGAGTATTGAGAACCTAGAAATTTTATTAAGAAAACATCACATAAATTCATGGAATTATAACTATTATTTTCTTCTTTTTCACCAAAACGCAAGTGATAGAAAGACTGAATGTTTTTATGATGGTGACTTTTTACTAATATCTTATCTGCTTAAATATTAAGAGTCTTAATTGAATAAGAAATGAACTAAACAAGAGACTTATGTTTCTAATTTGTAGGAAAGCATATGACAAAGCAATTTACATAGACAAACAATGATAAATGACCTAACAAGCTCAGTTACAAGCCCAAGTATCACTGTATATGGATGCATATTTATACTCCACATTAGCATTTCTGCATGTCTTATGAAACAATTTTCATTAATTTTGCATTTTATTGTTTTGGCTTTTGCAATACATTACAAAATTAAAATAAGACAGATAATTTAAGAAAACACAAACTAAGTACCTACCTTGTGGTGCATCTATTAATATCATTAAATTATCAGAACTTGACTTAACCATGCCATTTAAAATTTTTTTTAATTAAAAAAAATTTTAAGTACATTAATCTATCTTTGAGAGATAGAATGAGACATAGCATGAGCGGGGAGGGGCACAGAGAGAAGAAGACACAGAATCTGAAGCAGGCTCCAGGCTCTGAGCAAGCTTTCAGCACAGGGCCTGACATGGGGCTCAAACCCACAAACCATGAGATCATAACCTGAGCCAAAGTTGGACACTTAACCGACTGAGCCACCCAGGTGTCCCACCATTTTTCCTCTTTTACTTTCATCCCAATTCATTCATTTCCTGTCTCCCATCTTCCAGATACACACACACACACACACACACACACACACACACACACTGAGGACGTGGAGCAAAGTTCCAATTACTAAGATAAACAAATTTATAATCTATCCTGAAAGGTAGTCTACAGATAAGAAGGATTTTTTGGTTTTAACATTTGTCTCATTTATTTTTTAATTTCAAAGCTGCATAAGCTTAACTTGTTTTAACGTCAAGCTGGTCAGGAATGTCTTGCTGGGTAGCATATTACAGATGATAATAATCGCTCCTTTTAAACTCTTCTAACAATTTTATAAAGCAACTGTTGATAAAAACCTCCTACTCACCTTGAAGGCAATTATGGAAGAAAATAAATACCTCTTTTATTAAGAGTTTGGCATTTCTCACTGACAAGACAGTTTCAAAGTCTGTTTTTTTTTTAAGTTTATCTATTTTGAGAGAGAGAAAGAGTGTACACAGGTGGGGGAGGGGCAGGGAGGAAGGGAGGGAGAGGATCCCAAGCAGGCTACACCCTGTTAGTGCAGAGCCTGATGCAGGGCTTGATCTCACAAACCATGAGATCATGACCTGAGCTGAAATCAAGAGTCAGAAGCTCAACCAACTGAGCCACTCAGGCACCCTGAGTTTCAAAGTTTTTATGAAAAAAAATTTTTTTACTCTTCCTTCCTTGGTTTCTTATACACATATAACTGTTAGATTTGTTCACAAGTATTTACTGAGCGGATGCTATGTGCCAAGCATGGTTTCAAGTCACTATAAAAATTCATCTTGAAAACAGCACAAAAACTAAATACTGTGAAAAAGAACATCCCTCTTTCCTTACTTTATGAATTTAATTCCTGGTCTCCCTATTGGTAAAAGAACAATGAAGTCATTACTCCCTTTTCCTTCAGGGTATGATGTTGGCTTAAAATTTTTAAAATGCCTGAAACTTAGCAAATTGCTTTAAATATCCTTTTCTATAATACAGCTATTATTTATCTTGCTTCTACCATTTTATAGCCCACACTTAACTGATAAAGAAAACATTCATTTTCTTCTATTCCTATTTCTTAAGACGATTGAGAGATTTCACAGATTTAACAACTTCAGGTTACATAAATGTGACATCATCTAAACCTTCATTAAAGTTTTATTAGATATAGCAACAACCTCCTTACATGTGATATAATAAAGGGTTTCTCAAGCCAAGCTGGAGTTTTGGAGAACTATGATCATCTTACCAGAGACAACAATTCTAACAGTATATTATATTTATAGCATGCTTATATTCTCAGTCAGCCTGCCTATCTACTGGCTGCTTCTCTCATACCTACAAGCAGGCTCAAATTCCCAACTCTAGCAAAACTCTCCCTTGTCCCCATGCTCCCCTCTGGCTACTTCCTCCTCATCACTTCTTTCCCAGCCATGTGTTTTTTGTTGTTGTTGTTTTGGTGTTTTTTTTTTAAGATTTTAGTTTTGTCTGTAACCCTAACCTCTATTCACCTTTACCATTTATCCTACTGAAATCTGGCACGAGATGAGCCCCATTCATCCACCCAGACCACTTTTACTAGATTTCCAGATGACCCCTCTTTGCCAATTCCAATGGTTTGGCTTCTCCTCCCTCTCCATGTTGCCCTTTCTCATTCTCCCACCTGGGTTCCTTTTTCCATTTATTTTTCCCAGACCACTCTCTAGGACTGTGATCCTGACCTTCTACTCCTATCTTCCCATGCTTCTTGTCTAGTTTCCACCACCACCATACTGATGATTCAACATTTCAGTCTCATCCAGGACCTTCACCTGGCAGAGCTGACGATCTCTCCACAAGCATTTCAATGTTCAACACATTTAAAGCTGAACCCATTTTTCTATTCCCTAAACCACCTGAAAAATTCTCCCCTTACTGGAAGCCTTCTTCACTTTCCATTCTTACTAATCCAATAGTTCCTAAATCCAGCAGTCTCCAGGTCTGCCCTTTCCTATGTGCTCTCAATACCAATGATAGATATCGTTCTAAAAGACCTGAGTCTGTTATTCAGTTGACAAAAATCTGTCATTGGCTAGCTGTCACTTTCAGGAGTGAGTCCAACATCTATCTATGGTAGATGAGTCTTTTCTTAGTCTTGCAATTATCATTTCCCCACAGGCAACTGCATTTACCCAGAGAATCATGGTTTTCTGCCTCTAGGTTGTTCTGTGTTTGGAACGGATACACACTTCCACCCTCCTAGTGCTCACATATTCTTCAAAGCAAGACTGAAACAAACTCCTCCAGGAAGTCTTCCCTGACACTCTAGTCTAAGTCCTATGTCCCTACAACTTTCTCTGTTACACACACACACACACACACACACACACACACACACACTCCCTTAGCATTATCTGGTTAATTTCCTATTTTCAATATTGCACTGTAACTGCTAGCTGGGAAGGTCTTTATTTTTTATCTTTACAGCACAATGTTTGGCACATAGAATATATCTAGCAAGTGTTTGTCAAATAAATAAATAATTCTTCTGAAAACTAAACTTCACCATCGACTCCAACATATGGCATATTAATCTCAACTTAATTCAGTCCTGTCATTTTGAAACAATGATAGAGTAGGTCAGTTTCTTTTAGTTTACAAATTAATCCAATTGGATAATGTGGATATCTTGAAAAATTATACTCACTTCTGATAACATTAGCAAAAAATGTATAGGCAAAAGGGTATTAAAGTGGTACCCTAGGCACTATACACTACACACATATAGAGACAAAATGAGTATTGGTTTACCTCTCTCTTTATTCTCTCTCAGACTCTCTTTGGTATTTCCGTTGATCTGCCTCTAAAAACTCTATACCTTCACACACCTACACACACACACTCTTAGTGACTTCTTACTGTTCTTGGTCTAACCAGGGACCGTGCCTGTCCCAGTCTGAACCTGAACACTGTAACTACCTCTTTACCACACCCGTTCTAAGTAGGTTTCAAATAGAAAGGATGTGGGTGACCATGGTCTTTCCTTTGGATACTGAAATTTCCCAAGATACACTATCTAAACACAAGACTTGACGCTAAGCTAACAACCACTAACACGTCAGTGCAGGAGGCTAGTACATGAACAAAGAGTTGTTCTATTGTTCTCCATTAACACCAGGAGTGACTCCACCTCTGCAGCCCGTATACACAGGGTTGGCCTCCACTTTTAACCACCAATGGCTCTGGATAGTTGTGGGGAAAAATACTAAGTATGAAATACTCAGAAGACTTTAGATTTTTAAATACCTCCATTCATTTCTTCTTTTGACATTTATCTCCCATTCACTGATGAAATATTAGAATAGCTGTCTTACTCTTACCCATATATTGCTTGCTTTTTCAGATAAATTCGCTAAGACACAGGTAGCATTTTGAACCTCTTTATAAATAGAGCATCACCATGCAAAGATGTTAACTTGTCGTCCAAGGGAATTGTGTAATGTCATATAGCAGTTCATTTATCCCTAGAAGCAAGTATATTAATAAGGTCAAAGTATTGCTTTCTTGTGTGGGTGTAGACGACACAGCAGAATTTTGTTTCGTGTCCTCAGCCCAGTTCCAGGAAAGGAAACTGTTTGGGGGAGCTTCATCTCATTTTACACAACATGAGTTTGTTAAAAATAAATTCTTTTGAGTGTTCTTTTAATCCATGTTTCATTGGAATAATGTTCTTCAAGTCCAAATCGTGCCCTGGGCTATCACCGAGTGAGGGGGAGGCTTCGGAAAAACAGCAATGCTTTGCATTCCAAAACCTAGTCATGCAAGCTGGAGCCTGTTGGAGGTGTAGCCTGCGTGCCGTTCAGTGTTCACATGGCTGTCAGAAGTGCTAACTGGCCATATTTTTTCATAAACCTGCACCACTAGGACTGCCCACGAGGGTCACTAAACCAAAGTTGATATGATGTTATCCCTGGCAGTTTGAGACATGGATACCCAATAATTAATATTTTAAAATTATTCATGAAAGCCTCCTCAGACTGCTTACCATGCTGCAGAGACTTCTTGCCTTGCTCTTCCTTTTTTAATCTTGTTTACATTACCCTCTCAATTTACTGCTGCCATACTCCTTTATATTCCAATGGTAACCTTACCAAACCATTAGAGAACAGAAATTCTTCACCAGTCACTATGACGGGGTAGACGGCTACTTTTATTCCCCTATTACAAATGAAGAAAGGAGGTTTCAAGGGTTAATAAATATTCTTGCACAGCGCCACCCAAGCGGTAAGTGGCAAAGCCATGGTTTGTACCCAAGCCTGTCTGGCATCAAAAACACCCTCTAACAACCAAAAGGCGATGGAGTGATGTCTCCCCGAGAGCCTGTCCCCCACCTCCACCCTGCCAGTCCTCCTCCGGCTTTGCTGCTCCTCCAGGCACTGGTTTGTCCCTGCGTTATGTCCGTCCCTGTCGCAGTTATCCCACCAGATTTATGCTATGTGTGTGCTCATTTTCCCCTGCAGATCACCTTCCTTAAGTATGGAAACCATTTTTAAATTTTTACCTAAAACAGTGAACTATGAAATTAAATTGATTGAATGAAAAACATCTTCCTACTGAAATTTTCCTGTTGGAGGAACATATGAACTAATATGAAAATTAGGTGATGTGAACTTTATGAAGAGATTTCAAATTGTACTATGAAAATGTCATATATTTTAAGCACACATCACACTTAAGTGTATAACATACGGCAGTCCCCAACTTAGGTATAAAGAATATGATTTAGAATGGCTAGGTTTCCAATTAACCTGTAAGAGCCAATTCTACTTCTACTAAATGCATCAATATATTCCTCCACCCATTTAAAAAAAAATTGATTACTTATTGGATAAATGAAAGTCAATGCCTTCATTAGAAGTAAAACAGACATTAGTGGGCATCTACTCAATAAGTTAGTCAAGAAAATTTAAATTGAAATCCTACCATGTGCTGAGTGCTAGGTCTGAAATGTAGTTTTGCTATTTTTGTTTTATTTCAAAATTCTTCAAGGACTGGAAAATTCCAATAAAAAAGTATGAAATAAAAAATAAGTAAGCACTGGCTATAAATCAACTATTGTCTGATTAATGTATTTTTTTTCTTTTCTTTCTTTCTTTTTTTTTTTTTTTTTTGCCTGTTAATTGTGGATAAAGATTAATGAACTAACATTAAAGAGTTATAAGGCTTCCTCTTCTCTATTTCCTGGAAAGTTTATCTACATTCACAACAAAAATAAAATAATAAGAACTGCAGGGTAAATGAAAGACACAAAATAAAGCACACAAAAATAAGACCCAGGTAAGGGAATTTAATGTGCAAAATGAGAAAGGAAGAAAATATTACTTGAGAAAAACAACAGAGAAGAAACTATTACAGACAACCTTCCAACTGATGTCTGAGATTTTAATTATTCTAATAGTTAGGAAATGGCACTCTATAAAGTGAGCTTATCTCGAAAGTTTATTTAACAAATATGTCTTGAGGGGCTTCTATGATATACCAAGCAATATGAGACTGCCAAGAAAAAGAAAAAGTAAAACATGGTTTCTACCCTCAGTTTAGTGGGAGAAATAGTCATCAATCAAATAACTATTCAAATAGCAATATAATTTTTAAAAATACATATTGGCCAAGATTTTTCAGCGGCAAGTAAACAATTTCAACTCAAAAATTCAAACTTTTTCGTTTATGCTTTTGGAAAATCTAAGATTGCCTATACGTGGCTTTAGACTTTTATTTTCCCAATGCAGCAACCTCCCCAGAGGTATTTAAAAACAAAACAAAAACAAAAACAAAAACAGGAAGTGATGAATGTGAACCTGGAGGGGTTAGGTCAGGACCAGACTGCTGAACGCCTTGACTTTTTCGCTTGACTAAAAGGGAAGGTTGACTGACTTGATGTCCATGACACATGGGTACAATGAGTACTCACCTAAACAGGTGTTTAAGTGTCTTTGGGGAGCATGATATCTATGACAGAAGCTCCAAGGAGAACCCCGGAAAAGTCAGAGAGGATATTCCTAAATGATGGTAAGGCGTTTTCCAGTAGAAATGGGTAAGAGATACTGAGCAGATAATATCATCTGTTCACACCATAAAACTACTATGGAATACAAAAAGAACTCTGGGCATGTTTCTAAAAAAGCAAAACAAAACAATAAATAGACAAAGGTAATAAAAACGTGCCTAGAGAACAGCAAATATAAGTTGTAGAGCACACGAAAGATGCTGACCAAAACTGATGTAAACTTCACCAAGTGGATCCCACTTGGAACCTTGAAAGGAGCTAACTAACATCACTGAGTGCAGCATTAAGACATATCTTAGACCCTTTTGTTGAAAAAATATTTACAAGGCTGCCCAGTGTTTTGCATCTGGAAATCTTTTAAATACCTAATCTTAGAGAGTATTTCCTACTTTGCATCTTTAGCTTTGAGATAGCTGGAAAGCTGTTTATGCAAATTTCATAGTTTAGTCTCAAATTTTGATTTCATTCATTGTTTATCCATATGTTCTTTTAAACTATGGAATTCCCTCCAGAAAAGCAAATGAACCAATTTTAATATTTTTAGATAATTCAAGTTGCTGAATTACTTTATAAAATATTAATTAATAAGTATGATTAACTAAAGTATTATCATTAAAGTATCTGTTCTCCCTAGCTCAATAAAGGACTTGATTATTCCTACACTTTCATTTGTAAATGAACTCTCAATTCTTTATAATGCATGAAAATTCCCTTACTCTGAAGTCACTTAATCTCTGGTTTGTATATATTTTACTATTGACATTTAAATCTGAGGCATTTTAAATTATGATTTAGAAATTCTGCCCAAAGAAATATGAAGAAACAAGGTAGAAACAAAATTCTATGCCTGAGTAATAAATCTGAACAAATACAGTATAGCCTACAAGTGGAACGCTAACAAGATTCTTCTGTTGAACAAATGTTCAAGGAGGACTTCCTGTTCTTGGAGATAGAGATTCAGTGGTGATCAGTCACATATGGCCTCTCACATCGGGCAGCTTACAGTCAAATGCAGACACAACCACACTATTGATGATAAGTGATATTATGAGGACCTGTAAAGTGCACTGTGGCGAGGTATTCATCTCAAACTGGGAGCTGGCAAACAAACACTAAAAAAATTATTCAGTGTGCCAAAATTCAAATCAAATATGAGACCTGAAGGGCAAATAGCCAAAGAGAGGAGGAAAGCATGCTCCAAGAAGGAAAGGCACGCACAGTTTTCAGAGGGGAGAGTGCGCTGGGGAATGGGTGACCAGAAGGGAGGAAGTGATAAATTTGAACCCAGGGAGGGAAGCCAGGACAAAAATTTTGAAGGCCTTGACTCTAGAGCAGTAGGAAGGCAGGAAAGCCTTTTCAACAGAGGAATGGCACAGCCAGATTTGGATTTTAGAAAGAGCTTTCAGGCTGCGGAATGAAGAATGGATTCCAGCAGGACAATTTTGGAGGCAAGGAGTGAAGCTGTTGAAGTGAAGTAGGCTAGGAAAAATGGTGGCTTGCTGGGGCCAGGACGATGGAACCAGGGAATGGAGAAAAGCAGTCTGGAGTCAAACATCAGTCCTGAGCTTTAGAAAAATTAGCTTCTTATTGGCTATGCCTATTTTACAAACCACTCTCCTAAAAACAGCTTGAGAAAACTGACATTGCACAAGTCTGGCTTCCTGCATAAAGCTGTTTTGCAATGTCCAGACAATGAGACTGTAATCTGCAGAATGACTTTAAATCATTGCTTGTTTTTAAAAATACCTAAAATGAACAACAGATGTTAAAAAGATAATGAAGGCTAAATAACAAAGAAATAAAACAGACTGCCTGCCTTGTCAGTTGACTCCTGATTAACAAACACCCAGACGAGGATCCATGAGTACAGAGCAAGGCCAGTTTTAAACCGTGTTGAGGTGGAGATGCGGTTAGGATTTTCAACTCCAGCAAATTGTAACCATTTAAATTATAAATGCCTGTAGTCTAAATAAAATCATAAATCTATTATCTTTAAATGGTAGTAATTTGTAAAGTGCACTTTCTTTCTATATAAATCTCCCATGAAATTGATATTAATTAACTAAAGAGCAAACATTAAGGAGAGTCCTAAATCCAGGGGCTTTTTACCATTCTCACCAGAGCTATTTCTTACGAAGGAGAAAACCTAGTTTTCCCAATTACTGCTCTTCTTGTCTAGTGATGGGTTACTGAAAGGGACACCGTGAAAATGTCACAATTTTCACATATTATTTTCTTAGTGCTCACCCCTCATTTTTTGTAGTTTCCAAGAAGTTAAGAATTAACATTCTTCCCCTCGGTTGAGCTGTTCATTTTAATTAACCTATGGTTTCTACTGGTATTTCCTAAGAAACAATTAGAATGGACCATCAGCTTCATGATGTGATCAGGAAAACAGCACTAGCCCTCCATCTAAGGACATTGCTTCAACTAAAAAAGATCATTGCCGAATAGTCACTAATAACAATTTGTTGTAAAGTGCCAGGGTACTAGTTCTGGCTTTTAGCTGTTGTAGTAAAGAAATTACATTGTCTCCAAGTTGTTTAGAAATCGAAATCTTTTTGAAATGACCCTGAGATTTAGTATGATTTCAAACGAAGTCCAGCAGAGGATTTAGTGAAAACTGAAAAGTTTATTCCAGAAAGAGAGTAGAAATGCCAAGAGTTTTCTAGAATACCCATGATACTTCTGAAGATCAAAAACAAGAGGGACAGGTTTGCCCGGCCAGATGTACTTATTATAAAGCTAAAGTAATTAAGATTGTGTGATATCCACACAGAGATAATTATCAGGGGTTCCCCCCTCCCGACCTTTATCTTTGAAGTACTTAATCTTGGAAGATCTAGCAGGGCTTGTCCCAGGCATTATCTTTCATAGAAGAACATTCATAAGCCAAACAACCCATGAATTCTGTCTTGAAGTATAAGCTAAGTAACCGCTGTGTATGAACTTGAAGACAGACATACACAAGGATATGGGGAGCAGGAGTGTTTAAACCTTCTCTGATTGATTACCTGCACTGATTGATGGAAGACGGACAAGTCAATGGTGGGGAAATAACTAGAAAACTCGATAAATTAGTTACAGAAAAATTAGGACCAACACATACATATGTACAAAACAGCAAGTGATGTTATTATCATTATGTCAAAGTGAGTAATTATCACACAATTCAGTCTCAACCAAAATTGTTTTATAACATATTCATCAGTATTTTGCAAGTCTTGCCATATTAACAAATGTTATAATACTCTGATATATGAAATATTTTAACACATCCTTGACGTCAAATTAAATGCTTTCATAAAATTCATTTAATTTGAATTAAAGAAATTTAATCTGAATACAAGACATTTTTAAAACTATGTAAAAATTTTAAATACAAGTTATAAACCAAAACAGATACAAATATACATCACCCAAGATTTATGATATCCTATGATGCTAAATCAGCTATGAAAATAAAATATCAAGCAATATCTTTGTAAATACAGCAAGAATGCTTTCAAGCTAATGTGAAATTTTTCAACTATGTCAATTTTATTTTTATTAAAAAAAGTTTTTTTAACATTTATTATTTTTGAGAGACAGTGTGAGTGAGGGAGGGGCAGAGAGAAAGGGAGACACAGAATCTGAAGTAGGTTCCAGGCTCCGAGCTGTCAGCACAGAGCCCGACCCAACAATCAAACTCATGGAGGGCAAGATCATGACCTGAGCTGAAGTCAGATGCTTAACCAACTGAGCCACCCAGGAGCCCCAAAAAAGTCAACTTTATTTTTATAGGCATCCAGAGTTTTTAAATAGGTATTAAAATACTCTTTAAATTTTTGTTGTGTGAACAAATAACTTCAAATGACTCTCTCTAGTCCCATTCCAAACAGGAACCAAAAAACAAAAATGCAAATACTTAATATTATGTTTTGTCAATTCAGTTTTTGTTTCTTCGTTTTTCGTAGTTCAAGTACATATATACAGGGTACTTTAATTTTAAACATAAAATTATGGACTAGCAAAATAATTCAGAGATTGGTTTTCTTTTTAATCAAAAGTTCAGGACAGGATTCCTTTTTTTTTTAAATAATTTTTTAATTTTTTTTAAATTTATTTTTGATAGAGAGAGAGAGAAAGAGAGAGAGAGATCATGAGAGGGGGGAGGGGCAGAGAGAAAAGGAGACACAGAACCGGAAGCAGGCTCCAGGCTCTGAGATAGCTGTCAGCACAGAGCCTGGCGCAGGGCTCAAACCCAGGAACGTGAGATTTGACCTGAGCCGAAGACAGAGGCTTAACCGACTGAGCCACCCAGGTGCCCCTTAAAATAATTTTTAATGTTTATTTTATTTTTGAGTGGGAGAGCACAAGCCAGGGAGGGGTAGAGAGAGAAGGAGACACAAGGTGCAAAGTAGGCTCCAAGATCTGAGCTGTCAGCACAGAGCCTGAAGCTGGACTCAAACTATGGACTGTAAGATCATGACCTGAGCCAAACTCAGTGCTCAACCAACTGAGGCAGCCAGGCACCCCAGGACAGAATTCCTTTAAATAGTAAGCATCCCTATGTAGTAAGATTAAGATTCAGTATCCCAAAAATCATTTCACATACATTTTCCATGAGTATCTCGTAGTGCAGCTTACAGTGACGCACTGAAGGAAATGGATAGCAGGAGGGGAGAGTGCAGCCAAAAGAAGTCAAGTACAACACTGAACTTGCTCCCTGCTGTCTGCACCAAGGTCAGTGGGCTCTTTTGACCAAACAAACGAACAACTTACCAGTTAAGTAATCAGATTTGTTGTGTCGGTGACAGCTATGGTCTGTTTCTGGAGAGAATTAAACAAATATGCATAATAGAAATACACCCTAGAAGACCATTTTCACATCTTCAAAATCATGATTATTTGTAAATTTCATTTTCTAAATTGATAAATTCTGCCTCTCTTGCTTCTCTTTTAGGGTTTAGGGAAATCAGTATTTTATTGGACGTCCAGATTATGGTTTCAGAGAGAAAAAGTTGGGGGCTACTGCTACCAACAGATCCACATACATAATTAACAACTGTGTTAACTTAAAAACTACCACCTAAAAACAAACAAGCAAACAAACAAACAAACAAAAAACCAAACATCAGTGCATGCTGAATACTCTAGATTCCAACTGGACCAAAAAAACCATCATCCTGATGGAAATAAATAATGGTGTACTTACCAAGGCTCATGTTTAAAGAAACTATGCCAGCTTCATTTACACTTCTCTGATCACTGAACACCTCAAGGAGCATGTAGAAAACTGACTTTTAAATATTCTGATTTTTATGCAGTTTGTCCACGGGGCAAATTCTTTACATTCTCTCTGTATTCTCAAAGCCTTCAATGAGCTAAGCACCTACAGGATGAGACCTTGAGCAGTGTGAATTCCAGGAAATTTTTCCAATTAATTAGTGAAAAATAATAGGTGAGGAGAAGGAGGAACTCAGGAAAAAGACTCCAGAAAATAAAATGGAAGTCATTCTGCAATTCTTGCCTTTATGACCCTCACAGTAAAACCACAGGACTCTCTCTGCTCTAACATGTGAAGTAGAAACAGTGACTGTTGCCCGATTTTAATTTAGAAGAGGAGAGCTACTCATGCTTGCCTCTGTTTGGATGACCTCGAGGGGAAGAGATTACAAATCTACATTTCACGGAAGGCCACACAGTTTTGGACTGCATATTCAGACCTGCAACCTTTAACAAGCTATACTAATACCAAACAGGTCCCTGATGAGGTCTCAGATTCTATTTAAATACCCAAATCTGACCATTATGCCATATCTCACCGCCTTTGTAATTAAAGAGGGCGAAATAAGAACATGTCAAAGAACAAATACTTTGAAAAATGAGTTCAAAGTCCAGTTACCACATAATGTAGAATATTTTATATTCTCTTCATTCCTCAGATGCTGCTGTGCTAATTTGACCAGGCTCTATGTGACACAAGGAAGAGTGGGAGAAACTGCCTTAATAAAAGCATCACTACTTGGTCTGTCATTCTTCAGGAAGTCCTCAGTTGAACGGAATCATTGTCTGGAGGATAGTGAGGGAAGACATCCTGTGTGAACCTTAGTGAAGAAGAAAGGCTCCTCAGAGTGCAGTACTGTAAAGAGATAATTAAAGCTTTGAGAAAATGTGCTCGGAATAAAGGCTGAGGACTGGAATTAGTCAGATTAAAAGAGGGCTGAAAAGCAACTTGGTAATATATAGCTTTATGGATTGCGGTAATTGCTTTTTATTTACTTATTTCCCATCTCTGAAACAACTACAAGACAAGATTTTAAGTAAGGAAAGTTGGACAAAAATAAAGAAGAGGAAAGAGAACGGGGCACCTGGGTGGCTCAGTCAGTTAAGCATTTGACTCTTGATTTCAGCTCAGGTCATGATCTCATAGTTTGTGAGTTTGAGCCCCATTTTGGGCTCTGTGCTGACCTCTCTCTCCCTCTGTCTGCCCCTACCCCGCATGGGCTCACTCTCTCTCACTCTCTCTTTCCCTCTCTCAAAATAAATAAATAAGTGTATTTTTTAAAAATAAGTAGGAAAGAGAAGATGGTAGGTGGTAAGCTAGTCCACAAAAAAATGAAGTCCAGAAAGTATACATACTTATTGGAGGTAGGCTACAAACTGTGCTCTGGCCTTTCAAGAAACCAAATTTTAACAGGTAATGCATCTGGTCACTATGCACCATGTCCAGAAGACAGAAATAAACTAATTCAGAAGAACAACTGTATCTGTTATTAAGATACAAAATCTCTCTCCTTTTTTTCTCTCTCCTGTGCCCTCACCTACTCAGAGAACAGATGATCACGGTACCACCCATCCCCGCCCCAAAACAGCCACCCTAACAAGTTTTAGGAAATTGCCTTATTTACCTATTTTATATTTATTTTTTATGTTTATTTATTTTTACTTTGTTTTTTTTCAAGGGATCCGTCGGTGCAGGTTGACGGCATGAGGCCTGACCACAATTCAAAAGTAAGTTCACAAAGAACTAAAACTGTTAAACTATTTAATAGTGTTAATCTCTGCTGAAAATACATTGCACTATATGTCTACACAGACCTATATGCATATACATTTTCATATATATATGCACGCATACATACATACACACGTACTGTATTTAAAGGTGTTAGATTAAGAACATGAGGAAAAATTCATTCAGAAAACAGAAATATAATTGAATGACACAATGAACTTTTTAAAAGTTCTATCTATTAAAAAAAGATTTAAGGTAAATATTATCCACCATAAGCATTATAAAAGTTCAGCAGACCCCTGGACCCTAATCTCTTGTTTTAAACGGTCAATTCTATAAAACCTTTCTATATATTCATTTCCAACTTATTGGTGGAAAAAGTCATAAAACAGGGTAAAATGTACTCTCCAGAAGTCGCCCAAGGTGACATTCAATGCAACAGTCCAGCTTGAACTGCAATTCTATTCAGTCCGGTCAGTTCAACAGCTCTTTACTGCATGCCTGTGTGCGAGATGCCTGGGGGGTTCACAAGTGAATGGACCATGACCTCCAGAACGTGATCTATGGTCGAAGAAAGTATCTGAAAGAGATGCAGAAATGGGATGGAGGGAAACAATCTGCTTCCACTATCAAGCGGATTCAAACAAACAAGTGCCTTTAAAAAGGCACAGAAATTCCCAGAGGGTTCTGAGATATCATGTCCTTTTGTGAACTGTGTCACTTGAGATAAGGCTGTAAGAAAAAACAGGAGGTGGACAGATGGAGACACATGAGGGAAGAAGGTGAAGGAGGACTGGAAAAAGGCAGTAACACTAGGCACCTCCTCAGGGAAGATCGAGGAGCCTCCATTGGTGAGAGTGCTCAGAAACAGGGAGAGGAGGGAAAGCGAAAACTTAGGTCCAGTCCACACGATAATGACCTTGGAGGCCATGGTGAAGACATAGTAGGAAATCACTCAAGACTTCAGACCTCATGATCACAGCTGTTGATCAGTTCATTAATCTTCATAAATATTCTGCTTCTACAATAGGAAATATCTCTTAGAAAGAAAAAAAAAAACAGAGACAGAACTAATTATAAAGTATCCGTGTTGTCTACTTCTCTGCAGGCAGAGAAGAAATCTGTTTACAGCAAATTAGTATCTTCTGTTACTAAGTTTTACTCAAGTATATTCTACTTGATAAAACTTAACAAATGCATAAACTGTCCTACTTAATAATTATTTCAAATCTCTGTGCAGGCATCCATGAATTAAAAATCTTATCCAACCTTAGGCTTAAACTTGTATCAATTCTCTAAAAGAAAAAGACTCTCACATTTTGTGTTTTAAAAATTTTTGTATGTAATCATGAGTCACTGATTTATTAAAAATCAACCTGGAGCTCTTGGGTGGCTCAGTTGGTTAAGTGTCAACTCTTGATTATGGCTCAGGGCATGATCTCACAGTTTGTGAGTTTGAGCCCTGTATCTGGCTCTGTGTTAACAGCAAGGAGCCTACTTGGGATTCTCTCTCTCCCGTTCTCTCTACACTCCCCTCCCCCAAAATAAAATAAAATAAAAATCAACCTACCATTCATTCATTAATCTGACCCCTAATCAAGTGAATATTCACTTGATTAACCTTCTGTTATGATTTTCTCTTCTAGTATATATGCAAAAAAAATTTTATACTAATCTCTTATTGGTGTTGATAAAAACTATTTAGTATGGCATATACTATTCACCTATGTATAGATTACTTTCATTCCTAAAGATAATTTATTATATAATGAACTTTTTGTCGTAAGAGATATCTGAAAGCTATATTGTTGAGAATTCCACAATAATTTGTTAAAACTCTCCAACAGTGATACAAAAGAAGATATTTTAATTATTGTACTATACAAACACACCAAAAGAATGTATTCAAAGTATAGATCTTTATGGGGCACCTGGGTGGCTCAGTTGGTTGTGTCTCACTTCAGCTCAGGTCACGATCTCACAGTTCATGTGTTTGAGCCCCAGCTCAGAGCCTGGAGCCCGCTTCAGATTCTGTGTCTCCCTCTGTCTCTGCCCCTCCCCCACTCGCAGTCTGTCTTTCTCTGTCTCTCAAAAGTAAATAAACATTAAAAAAACTTTTTTAAGTATAGATCTTTACATGTAGGAGGTACTAAATAAATGTTGAATGAAAAGTTAGTATCAATGAACACAGGAAATAAACACTCATTATTATAAATTTCCACTCATTTATATGTGATAAGCTTAAATACAAAAAAAAAAAATACTGCGCATAGGAAAAACAAAGTATTGAAGATCATTAATCTGAGAGATTTGGGCAAGAATGGGAATAGGAGAAATTGGTAGTTTCTCTGCCCTCTGGTGGCAACAAAATCAACTGCAGCATTTTCTAAAGTAATACATAATTAAATGTTCCTGTTATGAAATCAGATATTTTTCTCCTGTGCAAAAATGTCTGTGATAAAAAATCCTGATTGCTACATGGCAAATTTCAAGACTGTTGTCCTCTTTAAAATTTTTTCCATAGTGAAATTTTAGCTATTTACAAACGAAATTATTTTTTCTTCTATTTCATTGCTATATTGTATTTATAGCAATGAAAAATAACCATTTAACTTCAAGATTATTCAAAAACTATATGTAGACTGGTATCCAATAAAGAAGCTACTTCAGTTTGCAATAAATCTCTAGAACACTAAGAAATTTAAAACTATTCACTTTTTACTCAATCCTATAAAAATATGGGTTTCTAGAGTAATTTTCCACCACAGATACTAGTTTATAATTAGTTTATAATACCTGTACATTTATGTTGAACAATTTAGGTGTTTTATAATCTCCACAGCTTTTAATTATCTGGGCAATCTTAGAGTGAATGTTCACTTCATCTTCAACTTGAGAATTTAGAATAGGAAAACGTATACATATTCTTTTCTCAGTAACATACCATTAATGAAAGAAGTTCATAAAAAATAAATATCTGCTGATCTTTGTTGTTTTTCCCCCCTGTAAATGCATTATTTACACCCAGTGCCAAAGAAGTTTTGAAATAAACAACTTTGGAATGCATTTTGGCATATACATCTCTCTCATCTCCTTTGGGATGAAGTAAATTGTTTTATTTAAGTATTCACTTATTCCATGAAAGGAGCCCTACCATATCAGTACCACAGGGTAAAAGTGAATCAATGAAATGTAGCAGACAAATAAACAGAAAGGATAATCTGACGACATTCCTGATAAAGAACAACCTATGTCCATTTATGCAGAACAAAACTATACGTGACAAAGGCAAATCACCATCAAGAAAACTGGAGTTTTAAAGTGTTTCACAGTTTTAAAAGCGTTGTTATCATGTTGCCCCCTCCGCCCAACCCACACACCCCTCCAATCATCAACTGGAGCGCAGAGTCAGAATCTATGTGTTCTCTATAAGAATTTACACCAGGGGCAGAGACAGTGTTTTTAGCTGATTTCTAGCTCTCAGATTGGTGCATTTCACTGAAGGGCTTTCTCCAAGATTCACCTCACCTGGAATCCCCAGGTGACTTCGGTAAGCTTCCATCTGCGACTGTCACGTTTGACATTTGCGGACACATGTATACTTTCTGAGGAATCACTTACCAACACCACCACCACTACCCTAGACTTCATTATTAAAACAAAACGAAATCTTGATTACGCAAATCAGAAAGTTTGTGTTTTCTTTCCTTTTTTTCTTCAAGTGTTTTTTGTTTATTTCACCTCCTCTCCAAGTCTAACCTGAGTTCACACATTTCTGCCAAGGTCTCTCTGCCTGTTTCTCCGCTTTCTTCCTGAGGAGCAGAAAGGGTGAGCAGGCACCCAGTTCTGAGAGCAGGGTCGCGGGAGGCACCTGAACCTCCGGCTTAGCTTCCAGCCTAGGAGAGCCAGCGGGTTGCGGGCGGGGTGTTACTCCGCAGACTCCTAGCTGGCCCCGGGGGCGCGGCTCCCGGCTGGACGCGCACCCGGCTGGCATGCGCCTGGAGCGGCCACAGGAATGATGCGAAGGCCGGGTCTCCGCGCGGGGGGATGTCAAGGCACTTGGTCAAACCTTGGACATGGTCGGGCCTCTGTCTGCGAAGCCGGCCGGCGGAGGACAATGGGGACAGGGACTGGTCCCCAGAGGCGCGCCCACCCCATTTCTGCCACCTCCTCCCCGCCTCGGCGCCGCACCTACCCGACCCACGTCCAGAGCCCGTTCAGCCCCACACACGAAAGACAACTAAGGTGGGGATCGCTTGGGGAAGAAAAGGGCGCCCACAGGAAATTTTCTCCAGCTGAGGGAAACCCTGCAATCCCCGGCTGCCACTGCGTCCCCCACCCACGGCCCCCATCACGCACTCGCTTAGTTTATCGCGGCAGCAGAGAAGCAGGAGGAGCCAGAGAGAAGACTTCCCAGGGATGCCAGTTCTGGGAAAGGTATCTTCAGAAGGCTTGCTCTTACACACCAGAGCCCCCTCTGGGCGACTTGGGGAGACAGTACCACCCCCTGTCACTCAGGTGAAGGAAGCCCGAAATCCTCTAGGAAACCTCCAGTCCCCGTCTCTAACCAAGCCTCTTTTCCCCATTCGGAAAGCCCAAGTTTACCCAAAAGCAATTGCAATAACTTTCCCAAGGGCAGACAGATGAGGTTGGGGGGGGGGGGGGGGGAGAATGGAGGGGAGGTGCCAGCGAAATCTTCAGTTGCGCAAAAAATCAACAAGCTAAAGTGCATCTTACCATTGATTTGGTTTCCAGGCTCCCCTTCAGTGAACTGAAAACGGTCCATTAAAAAGTGGCAAAGTAACACAACTCCTGCAGCGGCCAGGTCTGCCCTCGGGAACCTCGCCATGCCGCCGCCGAGACCTCCCTCCCCCTCCCCGCTAGTCCTTCCCAGGCGCTGGGTGGTTGGTGGCTCCGAGTAGCAATCGGGACGATGGGGACGCTGGGGCCAAGCGCTGCGGACCAGTCTGGCTGAACCTGGAGGCCTTTGTAAATTTCGACGGGATTTCACACTCAGGAGCTGGGAAGAGGAAGGGAGAGCCAGCGGGGGGTGCAGTCCTCTCCGGACCTCCGGGTCTCTCTTCGCAACTTGCCACAACACTCGAAGCCCTCACCCCGGACACTGGACACCAACGGCAAGGAGGAAAGGCCACTTGCAGCCGGGGCTAGTAAACTCTCGGTTCCGCACAGGCAGCGCCACCCGGGTGCCCGCAGACAGTGACTTCCGAGCCCCCGCGATATGCTCCACTGGGTTCAAAATAGATCTAATTCCATAGCCAGCGCGGCTGCCTCCTCCAAATCCAAGAGGGCTGTCGGCTCACAAGGAACTTTCCCCAGTGTTGGGATGGCCCTGGCGGGAGGTTTGGATTTGCGGGAAAGGGGTTAATGTGGGCTGGCGAAACCCCTCCGACAAGTTTTTCTTCTTCTCTTCGCCCGACGCAGGGCGCGCGTCCTTTCTCGCAGCCGGAGGGATGGGCAGCTCTAAAGAGCTGAGCCCAGGGAAGGCTCAGGCTGCAGCAGTCTAAGGTCCGAAGCCAGGAAAAAAAAATTAAAA